>CM041801.1:35194136-35241126 GCA_023376895.1 Aspiorhynchus laticeps
TCTGTAAGAGATTAAAATATTAATTTATTCATAAATCAGTCACATCACAGAATTAAACACAGTTTAAAGTACAGAGACTAAAGTGGAGCTGAATTATTATCTTATATTCTCCAATCACACACACAGGAGGTCTGTTACTCAATTTAGAAACTTTAAATAAACACTCACAATAGTCTAATGTCTCCAGTTTATAATGTGGATCGTCCTCCAGATCAGAGAGTAACTTCCTACTAGAATCTCCTAGTTTATTCCCAGACAGATTCAGTTCTCTCAGGTGTGAGGGGTTTGATCTCAGAGCTGAAGCCAGAGCAGCACAACCTTCATCTGTGACACCACAATCATACAAACTGTAGAGAACAATGACACAATGTGAATTGTAGTTGAAGTGTGTGTAGTGTGTTATTGACTCTGGTCTCAGAGCAGGAGAGGAGATATAATGACAAGCATTGCCACATACTGCTGCTGATAGAATGAGATTTATGCATGTTGATGCTCAATGCTGCTGTTTGAAACTGTCATGAGCTTCAGGACTGAACAGACACACAGAGCTGAATGTGAGATATTGTTTCATAGTGATATAAGGACGGATCTGTCTGGAGAAACAGTCACTTGCTCCTCTAATAAACACCTACAGGATAGGGTTGTGACGGTGAGGAAATTTTCCATACCGGTTAATCGACGTGTGACAACACCGATAATACCGGTATCACCGTGGTGGGGGGGTTGTTTGAGTTTTCCCTCTTCTCCTAGCTTTCCTTCGGTTTTAAATAGCCTGTAAGCACCATGCACCTGTTACTTTCACTTTTAAATTCACGGCAATTCGGCGTCAAGCAGTTGTTTGTTTTTAGTTCGTTTGAATTTTCCCACTTCTCCTCACTTTCCTTTGCTTAAATAGCTTAAAAGCTCCGTGCGCGTTTTACTTTCATTTTTAAATTAGCGGCAATTCTGCATCAATTGCTTGAATTCAATTCAAGCAACAACAAAATACAACGTAGAACAAAGAACTTTTATTAACAAAACGAATAAAAATACACCATGCTATATGCCTAATATAAAATGAAAAATAACTTATAAAGTTTAAATAGGTATACAAAACTAAAAATCAGTAAAGAATGAGGAACAGATAATTATGAAATGTAGAACATTTATTAGCAAAACGAATAAGAAAGTTTGGAGGCACGGACGGCATACGCCTTTATGTAAAATAATGGGGGGAAATATGCACAGTTTAAATAAAATAAAAATCAGCATACTGTGGAACCAAATAAACGAGAAACGAATGTTTTAAAAAACGTCCATTATCACTGTGGTTCTAACAAATCCGTCATGAATCCAGATGCGGCCCACCATGCTGAATGTTACAGTCTGTAGCATTCAGCATTAATAATTGTGCTGAACACAATTAAAAAATAACTTTCAGTTTTACAGTTCATTTTAGTTTTTACATTAATTAAAAAAATAACTAAACAAATATAAGCTATAATGTTATGTAAAATAATTTAGTTTTTCATATATTATTTTCAGACATGAGCAGATCTATGTACTCACGTAATTAATGTTACGCATTTAACGAACACTTACAAGCGCGCACTTTGGCAGAATTCAATTCAAATAGTCATCAGCAGTCATTAGTTCTGTAAAACTGAGCATCAGAATGGACAAATGTGTTAAGGGAGAAAACGAAATGTGGAAAATGCCAGCGAAGGAACGCATTCAAACAAGAATAGCATCAGCATCAGCAGTGAAGAGAGTGCTGGACTCTCGGTTTGCCCCGCGCCACTCACTTGAAGATGTTCAGGGAAAAAGAAACACCTAGCAATCATCCTTAATTACAGACATGTGGCGAAACATCTCTAGAGAGAACCTCAGATTATTAAACTCGAAAATGCTTTTCATATTTGGATCAACATAGGCTTCATTTGTGAACGCACACTTTCTGCAGTGTCGCGCGTCAAGTCACGCTTCCGTGCGCGTCTTACAGACTGCAACGTCATTGTGCTGTTACTCCTTTCGAGCAGAATTTCACAAATTTGGTCAGCTCCCGACAGCATCAGGTGTTTTATTAATGGTGAGTAGAATTATTTATTTATTTACTTATTTATTTCAATAAATGTAATCATTTAGATATCAGAATATTTAGGCTATAAATAATATTATAAATCTGGTTGGTTTGTATTGATGACATAATCTGGTTGGTTTGTATTGATGACGTAATATGTAAATGACATGCGTGCAGCCCGTGAGACTTGCACTTGGACCATAGTGCGGCCCCGTGAAAAAAAGGTTGAGAACCACTGACTTAGATTAATGGCAGAAGTCAACAGCCTTTTCAAAATCCAAAATATTTTTAAAACAGGCACTTTTACATTTCGATTTGAAACTCTTCTTTCATAGTCTTGTCTGTCTCACCTCACTCTTCTGGTCAGTCAGCTCGACTCACTCTCCTCACGTGTGATAAATGAAATCTGATCTGAGATGCGCGACTGTCGTTCGTTCGGTTCAGCAGCCGCGTTCAGTTTTAATTGTAGTGTCCTCTAACTGAACTAAATGATTTTTATTACTATAAAAAAAATCAAAATGACGGTGTGGGACGGTGCAAGTGACGTAAACGGTGTTGCGGCTTAACACCGGTATCACCGCCAACACCGTCTATCGCGGCAAGCCTACTACAGGAGGACATCTGCTTCACAGGAGCCACGTGTTCCTCATTACATCTCATTTATTAACTCTTGTGATCAAACACTTGATCATTGTGTCATGTTTGGTCTCATCTGGCAGCTTAAAACTGAATAGAAATGTGTTGATCTCAATAGAGATATTGAATATGTTGTGTGCTTTGCTTTAAGTATGAAAAATGTGTTTTTGTGATAACCTTTTAAACTGTTTATGTGACTTTGATTCAAGAATATGGAATACATGGATGGGATTTGTAATGGCTTGTAATGGCTGTTCATAATTCTAGAAACTCTCTCATAATGCAAACATATTTAAGTCTGAGAATATATCTAGAACATCTTTTGCTGATGAATAATTTAGTTTATAATACATATTTTTGTCACAGATTATGAATGTACATACTGTACATGTTTTCATATTTTTTAATTTCATCTTTCTTTATGAATGAATGATGCATTTATATAGCACTTTTATTGTGTATTGCTGTACACCCAAAGCGCTTTACAATCATGTGGGGGGGTCTCTCCTCAACCACCACCAGTGTGCAGCATCCACCTGGATGATGCGACGGCAGCTACAGCACAACGGCACCAGTGCGCTCACCACACACCAGCTACAGGTGGAGAGGAGAGAGTCATAGAGCCAATCAAGTGGATGGGGATTATTAGGAGGCCATGATAGACAAGGGCCAGTGGAGGGAATTTGTCCAGGACACCGGGGTTACACCCCTACTTTTTGATGAGTGTCATGGAATTTTTAGTGACCACAGAGAGTCAGGACCTCGGTTTAAGGTCTCATCCGAAGGACGGTGCTTGTTGACAGTATAGTGTCCCCGTCACTATACTGGGGCGTTAGGACCCACACAGACCACAGGGTCAGCACCCCCTGCTGGCCTCACTAACACCTCTTCCAACAGTAACCTAGTTTTCCCAGGAGGTCTCCCATCCAGGTACTGATCAGCTCAACCCTGCTTAGCTTCAGTGGGTGACCAGTCTTGGGCTGCAGGGTGATAGGGCTGTGGCATATATGTTTATATATTGCAACTAGACGGATGTCCTGTTACTTCCTCTACAGTCAAAAATCTGGGTGTTATATTAGACAGCAACTTGTCTTTTGAAAAACATATTTCCAATGTTACAAAAACAACATTCTTCCATCTTAGAAACATTGCCAAGCTAAGGAACATGTTACCTGTTTCTGATGCAGAAAAGCTAGTTCATGCATTCATGACCTCTATACTGGACTATTGTAATGTCCTGCATCTTCAATAAACAAGCTACAAGTAGTCCAAAATGCAGCGGCTAGAGTCCTTACCAGGTCAAGAAAATATGATCATATTACCCCAATTTTACAGTCTCTGCACTGGCTACCTATTAAGTACCGTATCAGTTACAAAATATTATTACTTGCCTATAAGGCCCTAAATGGTTTAGCTCCTGCGTACCTAACGAGTCTTCTATCTCGCTACAATCCATCACGCTCCCTAAGGTCGCAAAACTCTGGACTCTTGGTAGTACCTAGAATAGCAAAGTCCACTAAAGGAGGTAGAGCTTTTTCATATTTGGCTCCCAAACTCTGGAATAGCCTTCCTGATAATGTTCGGGGTTCAGACACACTCTCTCTGTTTAAATCTAGATTAAAGACACATCTCTTTAGCCAAGCATTCACATAATGCATTCATATAATGCATCTCATAATCTTGTACTGCAGTTATATCTGATCAAAACGCACATTATTATTCTTTAGCTTGGGTTGAACAAATAATTTTTGCTTGAATGGAACAACAGCTACGCTAATTATGTCTCTTTGTTTTTCTGTTTCTGCCACGGGATTAACATCCTTCACAAGCTTCAGTCTGGATCCAGCCCTTAAATGATCTGAGATGACCAAACACCTGAGAAGAGATGATGCCGACCCCTCGGAGGACCTCAGAGGATGCCAACCTCTGATCCCCCAACAACATGCAGAATTAACAAATTTTGCCATAAGTTAATATTAAGTTTCTACAATGTATAAATATATTGTAGAAACTTAATTTCCTGTAAAGCGCTTTGCAACGATTGTATCGTAAAAGGCGCTATACAAATAAACTTGAATTGAATTGAATTGAATCACTCTTAAAATCAATTGGATGACGAAAAAGAAGCATCACTCTTAAACACACAGCTGGGCTCTGGTTCTGATTTCTTCTGATGAACTGAACTATAACAAAGAATCCTTTGAATTACTGTATTAATATTAACTTCTGATTTAAAAAAGTATGATCTTTTCATCATTACAATGTTGAGACAGAAAACAAACTAAAGCAGGAGTTAAAGCAAAAAAAAAAAAAAAATCCTGAGCCTGAACTTTTTTCCAGGGTGGGGGTTTGGTTGCGGGGGTGGACACATACGCAGAGTTATTTTGGCAAACAACAAAATAAGAACATTATTTGAATGATTTTCCTTGAAACTAACTAGTAACTAGGCTCAGACTACTGAAATGGTTTTGTTCAAAAGAAATAATGGTAAAATAAATACTAGGAAATAAATATAAAATAGTAAATATACAAGACAATTTACTACAGAAAACTACAGTTCAGTTCAATTAACAACAAAAAAAAACAATAAAATGCTCCAAGAACTGGAAACTTAAACGGGGTTCGTACAGATACTGCAAAATGAAATTCCAGGACTTCCAGGACTTCAAGCACTACTTTTTGGTTTTCAAGGACTAAAATCAGAGATCTCACTTATCAAACAACATCATTATTATCTTTCAAACTCTAATTAATAAACTAATACAACAAATGGTACAAATAAAGTGCAGCACATGCAAAGAATGCAATGACTGTGGTAACTTTAACAACTTTGCCATAGTATCCTTTCAGATGTTAAAGTTATCACTTTCCTTATTGCTTATGATTGACCTGAAGAATGAAAGCTATATCATACACTTGGAAAATTATAAGCTATATCACTGCTATCGACACTAGGGGTGTGACAACACACTTAGCTCACGAGAGGAGACAAAATACAGATACTTCACAATATTTTAAATTTACTATTTTAAATACATTTTCAATGACAGAATCACAAAAAGTAAAACAATGCAGTTGTATTTTGAAATATTTTAACTAATCTAGGACTGTAACTAACGATTACTTTGGTAATCAAGTAATCTGATTATTGTGACAATTGAGTAATCTGATATTTTTTAGTAATACAAATAGACCTAAGTGAAAACGAGGCTTTAATATGACTATATTTACATAGAACATGTTGAATGTTCAACGTGTTCAGAATGTTGTTGTGTTGTGGAAAACAATGTGTTCAATGTTAATGTTTGGCACTTTATTCCTTTTTGCATTGGGAACTGTTATTGGATGTTCAAGTGTATAGGGCAAGAGGCTCCACCCCCTGGTGTGTGTGAAGGGGAACCGCCATGACGTCAGGCGCATGTGACGTAGGCGCACCGATCTCGCGTGAGGCGCCGCGATCAAAGTTAAACAGTAATGGCGGCGCCCATGAACTGAATAAGCCGGTTGGAATAAAAACACCAAAATACTCCGTCAGATCAGACTGGGAGGCTTTTCATGCACAATTTGAGTTATTAGCTCATGCTTATGCTTGGTCAGAGGAACAGAAAGCCCTTCAACTTGCTCTTTGCCTGACAGATGCTTATTGCTGCTTGACACTAGTGAGAGGGCTGATTATGGTGTATTGGTCGGTGCATTGAGACGTCGCTTTGGACAGTGTTTCCGATCGGAGCTTCCGGTCTGAACTACACAGTCGTCAGAGAGTCCCAGGGGAGCTGCTGCGGGCTCTGGCCAATGATATTGAATCCTTGGTAAGGCGAGCTTATGCTCATATTTCCCCCATTTGGTGAAAAGCGAACTGGCCCGTGATCAATTCATCAGAGCCCTGTCCCCAGCAGAGCTACGCATACATACATAGCTTGCAAGCCCACGTGATTTAGCGGAGGCTTTGGAGTTGGCTCTAGAGAGGGAAATGACAGTTGAGGCGGCAATGCGGTCAGCTGTGGACCTCTCTCCCACTATCAGGGCTGGGGGGGGGTGAAACAGCTTCACCGAGACCGGAGTGGCTGGAGGAGATTACAGAGATGATTCGGGGCTGGCGTTGCCCCCAAACCAAGCGGCAGACACAGCATACACAGGCCCGCCTTTGCTGGGAGTGTGGTTAGCTGGGGCATCCGGTCAAGGAATGCCCTGTGCTAGTTAAAAATTCAGGAAACAGGAAGGGGGCGCAGTAGGCGGGACGCTGCAGACCCCCGAGCCCATGTCCCGCTCGTCGCCAAAACAAACAGATAGACCCACTGTGAGCAGCGGAATGGGTGAACATGGGGTGGTGGTAGTGGGAAGAACTGCCATATCAGATAGATTTTTGCCATATTCCAATTTGCATTGAGGGAGTTGAATGCACTGCCCTAGTAGACACAGGGTCTACGGTGACTGTGGTCCGTCCTGAGGTGGTGCCAGAGGGAACGCAGCTAGAGGACACAGCAGTTCAGCTCTGCACAGTGACCGGTGAGCTGGCACCAATGAAGGGGAAGGGACTGTTGACTCTGACTGTGGCCGGTATGAACATGCAGCATCCAGTGAGGATAGCTAATGTGCAGGACAGCTGTATCCTGGAGTTGGACTTTTTGAGGGACCGTGGCTGTCAGTTGGATCTGTCCAAGGCCACATTGAGTTTCGCTAATGGTCAGGTGATAAAGATGAGGCCACCTGAAGCTCGTCATACAAATGGACTGGCGGTTGGGTCCTGGGCATGTCACTTGAAGGATGGGAATGACTTAAGCTGCACAGCACCACCCAGTGCGTCCCAGCATGAGCCCCTGCTAATGCGCACATGGCCTGGGTCTACTTCAGGAAGTGCGGGTGACATAATGAGGGAGTTGCAGGAGATAATGCATCAGAGCTCCGGTGACTTGGACATGGAGCAACAAGAACAGTTGTGGGAGCTGTTGGTGGAGTTCCATGACTGTTTTCCCTGTGATGAAGTAGACCTGGGTCAGACTTCCCTGATGCAACACAACTTCGACACAGGGGATGCAATGCCGATACGTCAGCGGCCGAGACGCATGCCCTTAGGATGGCAGGAGGCTGCAGAGCAGACATTGGTAAAGATGCAGCGTGCCGGTATAATAGAACCTTCTGAGAGCCCCTGGGCATCCCCAGTAGTGATGGTCCCGAAGAAGGGGGGGGGTGGCGCTTTTGCGTCAATTACAGGAGGCTGAACGCAGTGACACGGAAAGATTCATACCCTCTCCCACGTGTGGATGAATGTTTGGACCTTGTGGCTGGCTCTCACTGGTTTTCATCATTGGATTTGAGGAGTGGGTACTGGCAAGTGCCACTGATGCCAGAAGCTAGACCCAAGACTGCTTTCTGCACAGGTAGAGGGCTGTGGCAATTTAAAGTCCTCTGTTTCGGTCTTTGCAATGCTCCAGCCACATTTGAGCACTTAATGGAGAGGGTACTGGAAGGCATTCCGCGGCAGCAGTGTCTGGTGTTTTTGGATGACATACTGGCACACGGAAACTTGTTCCATTCAGCTATCACAGCCTTGAGAGCAGTACTGGAGAAAATAAGATCCGCGGGCCTGAATTTACATTCCAATAAATGCCGACTGTTGAGTAGGGAGGTGACCTTCTTGGGAAATTGTATAGGCAGTGAGGGGATTGGCATGGCCGAGGACAAGGTTAAAGCTGTACAGGAGTGGCCTGTTCTGGCGACCCAAAGAGAGTTAAAAAGCTTTCTGGGTTTGGCGTCCTATTACAGGAAGTTTGTACAGGGGTTTTCCTGTATTGCCACTCCCTTGTACAAGCTCCTGCAGAAGGATCAGTGCTTTGTCTGGTCAGAAGGCTGTCAAAATGCTTTCGATACTCTAAAACAAGCCCTTTGTGTGTGCACCCATTCTGGCTCCTCCTGACCCCCAACTGGCCTTCGTTCTTGACAGTGATGCAAGTGGGTGGCCAGGAGAGAGTAGTGGCTTATTACAGCAAGGTGCTCAGCAAAGCTGAAAAAAAGTTACTGTGTCACACGGCGGGAGTTGTTGGCCGCAATCTCTGCCATTCGGCATTTCAAGTACTACTTGTGTGGTCGGCATTTCGCCATACGCTCTGACACGCTTTTTTTTTCTTCAAATTTGCACATATTAGACCTGTACACACATAATTGTCTATATTATATATTGTGTTTTTGCTATTTTGTACATTGCCTATTTGTATATTTGTATATTATTCTTTATTATCTGTGTCCTGTTCTGTTGCACTGTAGAGCTTCTGTCACTATAACAAATTCCTCGTATGTGTAAGCATACCTGGCCAATAAAGCTCATTCATTCATTCAAAGAACCAGAGGGCCAGGTGGCTCATTGGCTTGAGGAATTGCAGAGTTATGAGTTCACTGTGACGCATCGTGCAGGTGAATGGCATGGCAATGCAGATGCCCTGTCGAGACGGCCATGTAGTGTGCAGGAATGCAAGTATTGTGAGCGCAGAGAGGCCCGAGAGCTGGAGCTGAGCCAGAAGGTGGATGGAAATAATGAGCCAAAGCTGGTCTGCCGGGAGCAGCGAGAGGGGTCGATGTCACTCAATGGGCGGATACTCAGAGGCGGGATCCAGACCTGCAGCCTGTGATTCTGTGGATGGAGGCACAGCAGTGACCGCCATGGGAGGAGGTAGCGGTCCTCTCCCCATTCACCAAGGGACTTTGGGCCAAGTTCAAATGTCTGCGGCTGATAGAGGGGGTTCTCCAGCGAGCTTGGGTGGTGCCCGCAACAGTTGAAAAGAGATGGCAAGTCGTGGTGCCCAGGGACATGCAAGAGGCGGTGTTGAAGGCCATGCATAGCTCTGCTGGGTCTGGACATTTTGGAGTGACAAAGACACTTCGACATCTGCGGCAGGCCTTCTACTGGGGACGGCTCAGGCGTGATGTGGAGGACTTTTGCAGGCGTTGTGATCTTTGTACAGCATGCAAGGGGCCGCAAGGTCAGTCTAGGGCCCAGCTACAGCAGTTTCCGGTGGGGGAGCCGATGCAGAGGGTGGGGATTGACATTATGGGGCCATTTCCTCGCACCACATGGGGAAATCGATTTGTTTCGCCTGCTATGGATTACTTTAAGTTTGTATTTTTGTTTATCGTATTTCATACATCAGATTTTTATGGCTCATATAATATGCAATTCAGTGATTATTGAGGGATACGCAAATAAACATTCCTTTTTTTAACTTTTACTTTTTAATATGAAACAATGTAAAATTAAATATTTTAACAATAAAAAAGATAAATGCATAATTAAGAAAACCCAAGCTGGTTCAGCCCATCTTGAATTATTACTAACAATACAAAAGTTATTCTTACATTTACATTATAAACAGCATGAAAGATTTCACAGCAAAAACACTTTACTTGATTACAAAAAAAAGCATAAACTATCAATCAGAGAGCATGAAGTAGATACAGGTTTAAATTGTGTGACAGGTAGATTGTGCAACAGGATCAAAGTTTAGAATAGATCATGTTAATGATTTACAGGCACTAGAAATGTGTGTATCAGATATGATACAGTAGGCTAATATATTCATAAAAATACATTGTTTAACACAACACATGTTTTTTAAAAATGTAGCTAAAATGTTGTAAGACGGATTGCAAAACAAGCTTTCTATTTTCAATCAGTTTATGGGGATGCAAATATTAAAATCAAAAATAAAATGTGTGTTTTTAAATAAATAAATCACGAATTTGTATTATTTGTGTTATAATAAAATCGAAATAGTAATAAATGAATTTCCTATGGTCGTTTCTGGTTAATATAGTATGTCTGTAAAGTACCTGCGTCCTGGAGAAAGCTCTTGATCTCGGGGTGTTTGTGTGTGATTCATGATGAAGAGAGAGATCTCCAACACTTACTCAAACTAATCATTCAGCTGAACGATCCTGAGATTCACTCAAATACACAATCTTAGTCTTATGTTAACACAAATACTGAAATCAATCACAGACAACACGAAACCACTTCATCTGCTTAAAAATAAAGATATCAAACACATATCAAAGAACACACATCCTTCAGGAGAAAAGTGAAAGCGGAAGTTACCTGCAGCGACTCACCTGTGCTTCCTCTGCCAGTGACGTCACACGCATTCTCCACTGCGCGCGACACTGACCCTCGATCATATGTGCTGCGCCCAGTTCACACGCTCTCACGCTGAGAAGTAAGGGATAACTTGTCCCGCTGTATATACAATCAATAGACGAGGCGACATACTGAAGTTCTCTGCCGATCTCATAGCTGTCTCAGAGTTAAATGCTACCTACCAGCCAATCAGAAATTACGCCTGTTTCACACATGCTCCGTCTGCAGCGCGGTGCAGAAGCAGCACAGACTCATTATATACATATATGTATCCATGTATGCACATACATACATACATGTATATAAAAAATAATACATGCATACATATAATATGCTTGGATTGGCCAAGAGCAATTGGCACAAACTGCATTTCCTTCAAGCTCAATACTGTGGTAATTGAAAGCATATTAATCACATTGAGACAACTTAATTTTATTGAGCTTGTCTCTTGATTCTTCAATATCCTGTAATTACAGAGCAGTAATGAGTTTGTCGATGATGGAGCGAAGCTTGTATTCATCAGCGTTACAGACACACTTTGACAAACTGAATGACAAGCTGGACTGTGAATCTGCTGTTCTATGAGCACTTTATGATTGATTATTCAGAAGTACAGCTATTTGAGTTCAACATCTCGTCGTCTAGCTTCCGTCTACATCTCAGCAGCAGATTCAGAGAGTTTGAGAAATGCAGTACAGTGTAATTCATTCCTGACCGGCCGCTGACCCGACACCGTCCTACAGCCGTCTGAGCACCGACTTCAATAATCTGCTCCCTGGATTTCCTTCATCTTCCTCACAGCTTCTTTTGACCTGAATAAAAGCAGGTTATGTGTGACCGAACATCACTTCTGACAAGCTGGATCCACAGACGTCCACAAAAGCACAACAAACATGTGTTTTCTTCAGATAAACAGCAAAACTGTCCAACTCAATCACATAAGCTTTGCAAAATGTCAGCTTGTTTGATTGGATTGACAAATGCAGACAATCTACGGAAGTAAAGGTGTTGCAGAATCTGATAACTTGTACAATAATTATTTCTACAATGAATGTACATCCCTATAGTGATGACAAATAAAAACCTTCAATTAAACAATAATCTATTTTAAAATTGACATACACAGATGTACAGTATTATTGCTAAAAATGACTATATTATATCAATGGTATTAAAATAAATCACAAATCTAGTGCTACATGCAAACAAAGATCTACTGGGAAAGGACAAAACACAGAGGATCTCAGACGAGGTTTAATACACAACTAAGGCCTAAACCTCAAAAAAATATTTGAAATAGTTACTTAATGATCAGCTGCAGATGCACTATATGTTGCTTGCAGAAATATCAAATCAAAATACATTAATATTTTTGAATGGCCATCAGTGGAAGAAGATTGGTGTTTTTTAACAGCCAGATTATGTAATTATAGCATTTACCAGTAAGGACTAACTAACCCACTCTAACTAGCCAAACCACAAGCTCTTGGTTTTATCTGTAGGCTTCTCCATGATGACCGAGCTGTAGATGGATCAATCAAATTCATCATGACGGTGTTTCTATCTGTGATCAGCACAGATTGATTGACTGATGTGTGTTTGGAGCTGTTCTCCTGTGCTCGATTCACTGCCGTACACATTCACACAATTCAAGCTTTTAGCTTTAAAATTAGCATTTGCTGCTTATAAACCTGCAGCACTAATACAAAAGATCCGTCTTACCAACACTGATGAGTAAGAATCCATGACTTCAGTGAACCCAATAATTCAAGGATGTAGTCAGAAAACTAATGTTTGCTTTGGCTGCAGTGGGTGGCAGTCATGTTGGAGGCATGGCTTCATGCCCACCTGACCAAGTAAAGGTGGGCATGAAGCCACGCCTCCAGAGAAACAGCCGTGTTTGTTCACATAAGTGTTCACAAGTAAAGTAAATTAAAGGAATATTGTTCTTTGTATTCATATGTTTACACTGTCATGTTTTAAAATAAAGGTTTGTGCATTTATTTGTATTAGTCTGTAATGCTAATTAATCAAAGAAATAATAACTAAATTATTTAGTTCTTCAACTTAAACATATTCCACATTTTGGGCTGCATTGGCTCACAAACATTCTTAATAAAACAGGGAACATAAAATCAGTGATTTTTAAAAATATATTTTTAATAATATTTCAAATAAATAATTAAAATGTGCACTTAATTGTATATCTCCAACCAATGTACTGATTTCCTAGTTCTTTCTTTATATTTATGTGTGTGTGTGTGTGTGGTGTGTGTGTGTGTGTGTGTGTGTGTGTGTGTGTGTGTGTGTGTGTGTGTGTGTGTGTGTGTGGTGTGTGGAGATTTATTTGTATATCTCCAATGTGATGATTTCCTAGTTCTTTATTAATAATTATGAATAGTTAATAATTATAAACAAAAATTAATCATTCAATATTCTAAATCTTATATAATTTATGTAATTTATACTATGATATTACAGATTATTACAAAAACAAATTAATATTTGACTTTTTTGCATTTAATTGCATATCTCCAATGCAATGATTTTGTTATTATTATTAAATTATCTTTTAATAATTATTCTAAATATATATGTATATATATATATGATTAAATTATATGTTTCATATTTAATATGCATGTGTGTCACTAAGTGAGCATCTTAGGACTGTAATGCTGATTTCACAGCGGGTCTCAGGGGTGTTTCTGATGTACATAATTGCGTGTGTGTGTGTGTGTGTGTGTGTGTGTGTGTGTGTGTGTTTTTGGTCAGAGCCGCTCTGCAGATGAATGCACTGAAAGGGATCAAAAGCAAATGGATGGTGAGCGTCTCTCGCTGATAAGCAGCAGGGCATTATGGGACGGTCAGCGGCTCTCCAGAGTGTGAATCAATGCTCTCCTGCTGAGTCACTGTTCATAAATGAATGGAGGTTTATTAAAGGAACAATGAAAAATCTGTCATCATTTACTCAGCCTCATGTTTCTTCACAGCCTTTATGAGTTTCTTTCTTATGTGAAAGAAAAAATGAGATGTTAGACAAAAGTTTTTCATGCAACAAAAGCTGGTGCTGATTTACACCTCTAGGATCCAAAAACTAAAGGCTAATCATAACAGACCATAGAGTATAAGTGAGATAATATTACAGAGTTTATTAATATTTTAAATTCGTTTTTATTTTGATATTGTTTTAGTTTTAAGATTTTGTTTTTGTCTTGTCTTGTTTTGTTTTTGTTCTCTCTCTGTGTGTGCGCGTGTGTGTGTGTGTGCGCGTGTGTGTGTGTGTGTGTGGTGTTATGTGTGTGTGTGTGTGTGTGTGTGTGGCGTGTGTGCGTGTGTGTGTGTTTATATATATGGGTGGATGTTACCTCACTTAAAACATCATATATCATGTGAAAATATGTGATGCTTTTATTTTAAAAAAAGTTATTTGTTTCTGAGATTTTCTTAACTGAAACTAAAACTAAAACCATAAAAAAATGTTTTACTTGAAATAAAATACATTTCAACTGAAATAAAATTAAACAACAAAAAAATATATTAATTTTATAATTATTAATTTAGCTAGCTAGGGAAACATTTCACATTTTCATTTAGTAACTTCATGTAAAATAATGAAAACTAAAACAAAACAATTTGTTTTAATCTATATAGGCAAAAATAAATAAATAAAAACCTTAACAAAAAAAAAATCTATCATCCATTTATACATTATATCATTCAACTATTCATAAAAACTGTTGTAGTATCTCATTGATACCAAAATAACACTGTTGGGTTTGGATCAAAATGAGGCTGAATGAATGGGCCGGATTTATGCATAGGCAGTCTAGGCACGTGCCTATGCTCGCTCATCCAGGGGGGCCCAAACACAATGAAGAGAGATATATAATATTTGTTATAACTATGGGCTATCTACAACAAAAATCCCAGAAGACAAATATAACAACCAATAGGGTAAAAATGACCAACTATTTCCATGTTTTCCACCTTTATTATGTATGGAAATTGTGCTTTCTTTCTCCCGTTTTCTCATTCTTAAATGCACACACGCGGAGACGTGGACAGAAACTTGTTGTCAGCCCTGCCCTGCAAACTGATCAATAAAATAGTTTTGCAGCTAAAAAGCCACATGACATTTCTTTTTTCATGACAGTTCAACTTAAAGATTCGCTATTAGTAGACGCTGCTGCTGAACACAGTTGAGAGATGCACAGACGCAGGTATTTACACGCACTCAATGTCTCTCTCTCTGACTCTCTCTCTCTCTCTCTCTGTCACGAATCCAGACCACGAACTTCCAGCCACTCACCTCTAGAGGTCACTCACCCACCACATGGACTTTCACTCTGTCACAGATCACACTAGGACTACATTTCCCATCATCCACTGCACCCACACAGCTGTTCACCATTATCACGCACGCACCTGCAAACAATCTCGCAATCATCATCACCCAATCACACACACACCCACTCACTATATAAACCATGGACATTTTCACACACACTGCCGAGTATTGTTAGACCAGTCTGCATACAAAGCGTTTCATGTTCCCTAGTTCTGATTTCCCGTGTTCCTGGATATTCTCTCTGCCTTGCCCTTTGGACTCTGATTACCTTGTTTTGGATTATTGCTCGTTACCTTGGACTATCTCTCTGCCTAGCCCTCTGGATACTGTACGCCGATCTCCGACCCACGCTTGCCCACGGATTATTCTCTGCCCTGCCTTTATCATACCTGTTTGCTACTGTCTGACCCTGCCTGTTTGACCATGTCTTTTAATAAAGCCTTGCGAATGGATCCACCTGTCTCACGTCTCGTCAAACCCATAACAGAATACTCGGCCAAACAAGGATCCAGCGGCTTTTCACATGGATATTGGCCAGGTATGGACATTGCACGAATGCTTTTGCACCTCGAGCAGGGCTCGCTACCACTCGAGGATTATGTACAGGACTATTTAGATCTCGCCCATCTCTCTGATCTGCCAGACTGTGTACTCATAGACTTCTTTTGTGAGGGCATTAATCCACCGCTGAAGTCTCAGCTAATCCGTGAGGGTCCCCGTTCATCTCTCAGTCAGTTCTTGGACTATGCTTTGCTATGTGTTGGCTCTTCGTTCACTGTGGGGATCGCGGAGGAACGAGACACCGCACCCAATTGTGTGGACACAGCCACGCTAGATCACGCTCACAAAATGGCGGCAACAACAACACCCCATAGCGTCATTGCTGCCAATCACAAGCCAAATCAAGTTACCGCTGCTGTTAAAGAGTCAAGTCAAGTCACCGCTGCTGTTAAAAAGTCAAGTCAAGTCACCGCTGCTGTTAAAGAGTCAAGTCAAGTCACCGCTGCTGTTAAAGAGTCAAGTCAAGTCACCGCTGCTGTTAAAGAGTCAAGTCAAGTCACCGCTGCTGTTAAAGAGGCAAGTCAAGTCACCGCTGCTGTTAAAGAGTCAAGTCAAGTCACCGTTGCTGTTAAAGAGTCAAGTCAAGTCACCGCTGTTGTTAAAGAGTCAAGTCAAGTCACAGCCGATGTTAAAAGATCAAGTCGAGCTACAGTTGATCGTCACAAGGCAAACCAGAGCACGGTTGATCATCACAAGTCAAGCCAAAGCCCAGCTGATCATCACAAGTCAAGCCAAAGCCCAGCTGATCATCACAAGTCAAGCCAAAGCCCAGCTGATCATCACAAGTCAAGCCAAAGCCCAGCTGATCATCACAAGTCAAGCCAAAGCCCAGCTGATCATCACAAGTCAAGTCAAAGCCCAGCTGATCGTCACAGGTCAAGCCAAAGCACAGTGGATCGTCACAAGTCAAGCCAAAGCACAGTTGATCATCCCAAGTCAAGCCAAGCCACCAGTGATTTCCGTGAGTCAAGCCAAGGCACAGTTGATCGTCACGTGTCAAGCCCAGCCGCCAGTGATCTCCGGGAGTCAAGCCAAAGCACAGTTGATTACCACAAGTCAAGCCAAGCCACAGTTGATTGTCACGTGTCAAGCCAAGCCACCTGTGATCTCCGTGAGTCAAGTCAAGCCACAGATGATCTGCATGAGTCACGCCCTGCCTCAGCTCTCCAGCCAGAGTCACGCCCTGCCTCAGCTCTCCAGCCAGAGTCACGCCCTGCCTCAGCTCTCCAGCCAGAGTCACGCCCTGCCTCAGCTCTCCAGCCAGAGTCACGCCCTGCCTCAGCTCTCCAGCCAGAGTCACGCCCTGCCTCAGCTCTCCAGCCAGAGTCACGCCCTGCCTCAGCTCTCCAGCCAGAGTCACGCCCTGCCTCAGCTCTCCAGCCAGAGTCACGCCCTGCCTCAGCTCTCCAGCCAGAGTCACGCCCTGCCTCAGCTCTCCAGCCAGAGTCACGCCCTGCCTCAGCTCTCCAGCCAGAGTCACGCCCTGCCTCAGCTCTCCAGCCAGAGTCACGCCCTGCCTCAGCTCTCCAGCCAGAGTCACGCCCTGCCTCAGCTCTCCAGCCAGAGTCACGCCCTGCCTCAGCTCTCCAGCCAGAGTCACGCCCTGCCTCAGCTCTCCAGCCAGAGTCACGCCACGTCACAGCTGACCAGCCAGAGTCACGCCACGTCACAGCTGACCAGCCAGAGTCACGCCACGTCACAGCTGACCAGCCAGAGTCACGCCACGTCACAGCTGACCAGCCAGAGTCACGCCACGTCACAGCTGACCAGCCAGAGTCACGCCACGTCACAGCTGACCAGCCAGAGTCACGCCACGTCACAGCTGACCAGCCAGAGTCACGCCACGTCACAGCTGACCAGCCAGAGTCACGCCACGTCACAGCTGACCAGCCAGAGTCACGCCACGTCACAGCTGACCAGCCAGAGTCACGCCACGTCACAGCTGACCAGCCAGAGTCACGTCACGTCACAGCTCCTCAGCCAGAGTCACGTCACGTCACAGCTCCTCAGCCAGAGTCACTTCTCGTCTCAGCTCCTCAGCCAGAGCCTCTCCACGTCTCAGCTCCTCAGCCAGAGCCTCTCCACGTCTCAGCTCCTCAGCCAGAGCCTCTCCACGTCTCAGCTCCTCAGCCAGAGCCTCTCCACGTCTCAGCTCCTCAGCCAGAGCCTCTTCACGTCTCAGCTCCTCAGCCAGAGCCTCTTCACGTCTCAGCTCCTCAGCCAGAACCTATCCCACCCAGAGACTCAAGGTCAGTCCTTCAAGTTCCCCGGTTGATATCCAGCGTGAGAGATGCACCGCTGGTGTCTGCACGCGCTGCTGGTATCCCCAAATCCACTCACCTTGGCCCTCCTACTCCTGAACTGATTTCCCTGTCGGAAGCGCTTCCCATGATAGGGGTCGCTCTATGTTGCATTTGGGCTGCGTACACCACTATTGGACTGCCTGAGGTAGCAACGCCCACTGTAATGTCTCCAGAGGTGACAGCACCTGCTGCAGCACCTTCTGAAACAGTGGTGCTCGTTTCAACTCCTTGCAAGGTGGTGGCGCCCAGCAACGTACTCTCACTCGGTCAGGTTACCACCGTAGAACCTCCAGAGGTGGCGGCATTAGCTGCAGAACCTCCAGAGGTGTCGGTGGTATCCTCCAATGTACTCTCACTCTGTCCTGTCACGGCTAAGGAGGCCGTCTATGAACTCTTGCCCTGTCCTGCCCCGGCCATGGAGGCCGTCTATAAACTCACGCCCTGTTCTGTCATGGCTGAGAAGGCCGTCTATGAGCTCTCGCCCTGTCCTGTCCCGGCCAAGGAGGCCGTCTGTGAACTCTCGCCCTGTCCTGTCCCGGCCAAGGAGGCCGTCTATGAGCTCTTGCCCTGTCCTGTCCCGGCCAAGGAGGCCGTCTATGAACTCTCGCCCTGTCCTGTCCCGGCCAAGGAGGCCGTCTATGAACTCTCGCCCTGTCCTGTCCCGGCCAAGGAGGCCGTTTATGAACTCTCGCCCTGTCCTGTCCCGGCCAAGGAGGCCGTTTATGAACTCTCGCCCTGTCCTGTCCCGGCCAAGGAGGCCGCCTGTGATTCCCAGATCTGCTCTGCCACGGCTCCTGAGACTAGGAAGGCTCTCACTGTCTTGTCTGTCTCTGTTCTCCCAATGTTGTCTGTTTCTGCTCTCCCTGTGTTGTTTGTCCTTGTGCTTCTCTACTTCCAGGTGCTGTCAGGGCTACCTGCCCAGTCTGCTTCCCTGTGGTGGTCTCTGGTCCCATCCGTTCCGCCCTGGTGGGTTCCGGGTCCATCTGCTCCGCTCTGGTGGGTTCTGGTCCCGTCTGTTCCGCCCTGGTGGGTTCCGGGTCCGTCCGCCCCGCCCTGGGGGGCTCCAGTCCTGCCCGCTCCGCCCTGGGGGGCTCCAGTCCCGTCCGCTCCGCCCTGGGGGGCTCCAGCTCCGTCCGCTCCGCCCTGGCGGGCTCCAGCTCCGTCCGCTCCGCCCCGTCGGGCTCCAGTCCCGTCCGCTCTGCCCCGGTGGGCTCCAGGTCCGTCTGCTCCGCCCTGGTGGGCTCCAGCTCCGTCCGCTCCGCCCTGGCGGGCTCCAGCTCCGTCCGCTCCACCCTGGATCATAGGAGCATCTGGAAGCCGCTCTTTGGGGGGGGGCTATGTCACGAATCCAGACCACGAACTTCCAGCCACTCACCTCTAGAGGTCACTCACCCACCACATGGACTTTCACTCTGTCACAGATCACACTAGGACTACATTTCCCATCATCCACTGCACCCACACAGCTGTTCACCATTATCACGCACGCACCTGCAAACAATCTCGCAATCATCATCCACCCAATCACACACACACCCACTCACTATATAAACCATGGACATTTTCACACACACTGCCGAGTATTGTTAGACCAGTCTGCATACAAAGCGTTTCATGTTCCCTAGTTCTGATTTCCCGTGTTTGACTCCGCCCGTGTTCCTGGATATTCTCTCTGCCTTGCCCTTTGGACTCTGATTACCTTGTTTTGGATTATTGCTCGTTACCTTGGACTATCTCTCTGCCTAGCCCTCTGGATACTGTACGCCGATCTCCGACCCACGCTTGCCCACGGATTATTCTCTGCCCTGCCTTTATCATACCTGTTTGCTACTGTCTGACCCTGCCTGTTTGACCATGTCTTTTAATAAAGCCTTGCGAATGGATCCACCTGTCTCACGTCTCGTCAAACCCATAACACCTCTCTCTCTCTCTCTCTCTCTAACTGCATTAGCCTGTATATCAATAGCGCCAGTCTCTGTTATTAGCTATAAAATGATGTTCTGGAATTTGCAACGGAAGGTTTGCGATGAGGACCTTAAGAAATGACTTCACCATGACATAGATTTTGCCTATGTCACGAAAAGAGGTAAATCCAGCCCTGAAACCAGTCATAAGGGTCATTTTTTTATTTTATTAAGATGTATACATTATCTGAAAGCAGAATAAATAAGCTTTCCATTGATGTATGGTTTGTTAGGATAATATAATATTTGGCTGAGATACAACTATTTGGGGGAAAAAATCTAAATATTGAGAAAATTGCATTTAAAGTTGTCCAAATGAAGTTCTTAGCAATTCATATTACTAATAAAAAAATAAGTTTTGATATATTTATAGTAGGAGATTTACAAACTATCTTCATGGAACATGATCTTAATATCCTAATGATTTTTGGCATAAAAAAAAAATAGATAATTTTGACCCATACAATGTATTTGTTACGGAACTAGTCAGACACAAAGGTAAGTAAAATAGATATAGTTTATTGCTGGTATGAGGGGACAACAGTAGTGTCAATCCTAGAATGAGGTAAGTGGCTTCTCTTGCTGATATGATGTATGATGAGCTGAGACTAAGACTGTGCCTCTTCCTCTGAACAGGTCTGTGATGAACTGGTATCCGAAAGTCTGAAGAGTTCCCAACAACGAAGGTATCTGGTAGTGAGAGGTAAACAGATGGTAAGTATCCACAGGTAAGTAATAAGGGTTAGTATACTCATCTAACGTTCTGCAATAGTGAAGAGGTCCATGTGGTATTCACGTGTAAACGAGATCGGACCCAGACTGGAGTGAGGAGTGTGCTTAAATAGAGCAGAGGTGATGGGCTGTGATGATGAGCAGGTGTGTATGATGAGTAAATCAGGTGCAGGTGAAGGTGATCAGTGACGGGGGATACGGGCCATTCTGTAACAGTATTGTTGTCTATTGCTACAAATATACCTGTTACTTATGACTGCTTTTGTGCTCCAGGGACACAAATGAATATCAGTTTCATTTCTGGATAAACTGTTCTTTCCAGCTAGATTTGTTTCTTCTTTGCTCTCTTGCTCTTCTCCTCCTCTCTGTGCGTCTCTCTCAGCCCCGTCATGCTGTTTTACATGCTTTCTGATGATTTTCCATCTGTTGAAATGGACCCTGAGTTATCTGGGAGCAAAGAAAGCAATTATCCTGCACCGAATGTCAGCTGCCCGCTGCAGCTTCATCTCTCTGACTAATTAGGAGGGTGAAGCTCACGCCCTGCTGACAGCATCTGACCGCATCAAATAAGAGTTCACCTAACGGTCATGTTATCAAAGCTAATTTATGGGCCTTACTTGCTCCTTTCTTCTTCATTTTCCTTTGATGTTCCACAAGATACAAGATTATCATGATTCCTTCAGGTGCCAAATCTGTCAAGATAGCTAGCTACCCATCCATCATCATCTCTCCATCATCCATCCATCATCAATCCATCATCATCTCTCCATCATCCATCCATCACCAATCCATCATCATCTCTCCATCATCCATCCATCATCTATCCATCATCATCTCTCCATCATCCATCCATCATCAATCCATCATCATCTCTCCATCATCCATCCATCAACAATCCATCATCATCTCTCCATCATCCATCCATCATCAATCCATCATCATCTCTCCATCATCCATCCATCATCCATCCATCATCATCTCTCCATCATCCATCCATCATCAATCCATCATCATATCGCCGTCATCCATCCATCATCTGTCTATTATCTATCCATCCATCCATCATCAATCCATCTCTCCAACATCCATTCATCTATCCATTATCTATCTATCCATCCATCCATCCATCCATCCATCATCTATCCATCTCTCCAACATCCATCCCTCGTCTATCCATTATCTATCCATCCATCCATCTATCATTATCCATCCATTCATCCATCCATCCAGTCATCATCATTCTCATCATCCATCCATCATCTATCCACCTATACATGCATCCATCCCATCCATGTATCCATCATTGATCCAACCATCCATTCAGTCCATCCATCCATTTATCCATTCTTCCATCCATCCATCCATCTTCATCTCTCTATTATCCATCTGTCCGTCCATCCATCCATCCATGCATCCATCATCAATATATCCATCCATTCAATCCATCCATCATCTATCCATTCATCCATCATCTATACATTCATCATCTATCCATCCATCCTTACATCCTTTCATCCATCACTCATAGATTGATTTACTGATACACGTATATTGATGGATTGAAAGATGAAGGATGAATGGATGGATGTACAAATTAATGAATGGATGCATGGATGGATGGATGGATGTACATATGGGTGGATAGACATATGGATGGATGTACATATGGATGGATGGATGGATTGATTTACTGATATATTGATGGATTGAAGGATGAAGGATGAATGGATGGATGTATGAATGAATGAATGAATGGATGGATGGATGGATGGATCTATGAATGGATAATTGTATGTATGTATGGAAGTATGAATAGAAGGATGGATGATGGATGGATGTACAGATGGATGGATAGACAGACAGATATGAATGTGATTGTGTCATGATGGAGGTGTGGAGATTGTGTTGTATGTCAGAGCGACTCTGGCTGTTTCATGGTTCACATCTCGTCACCTCTGGCTCTCTCTCTGGACTAAGTGTGACAGATTACACAATTTTTTTCACATTTGTAACCCCACTTGAGAAAAACACTTTATGTAAGGCCGCAGATGGGCCACTCCAGGCCTGAAATCCTCCTCTGCTGAGGCAAGAAATCATATCAGTGTCAGCTCTCTTTTCCCCTCTTCTCTCTCTCTCGGCTCGATGTCACTCCTGCTCTTTATTCTCGCCCCCTTGAGCACCGTCTCTTTTTCTTCTTTTGTTCTTCATCACCTTGAGACCATTTCCTCCCCTCATTTATTTCTCCTGCTCCTCAGCATCATGCATTTTCTCTTTCTATTTAGTATCAGTTTCAGACACTCTCTGACCATCTGATGCATATTTCACTCAAAACTGGAAATCCCAATCACACTGCCAGACTGCGATGCAATTATAGAGTCGAGCAGCACAGGTTTATTTCAGGAACAGGGCAAGGCAATGCAAGTTTATTTATATAGCACATTTCATACACAACGGTTATTCAAAGAGCTTTACATAAAAGGAATTAAAATAATCATAAAAAATAATCACAACAATAAAAACAAGGAATTTGACATTTTTTTAAAACGCTTAAAAACATGTTATCGCATCAGGTTGATATTATGATCACTTTTGACTAATTATTCACTGAATTTGCTAATTGGGTATTAAAGTCTTGTTCTGGTAAACACTGTAAAAACTGATTTTTCAAAGTTGTACATAAAACAAAGCTTACTGGAATATGTTTTACAAGAAAATACAACTTCAATCTTTCTACTTCATATTTCACATTTAATTCAATGCTACTTGCCATTTGTTTGAATTATTTGTGAAATTACACTGTAATCATGCTTTTTCAAAGATGTATATAAAACAAAGATTACTGGAATGCATTTGACAAGAAAATACTATTTCATTTTTTCATAACACTTTGGCAGGAACGTGCCTGTTTTAAGTAAATTACACTGTAAACAAATGATTTTTCTACTTTAAATTTCATATTTAATTAAACGTGTTTCGTGTTGTTTCTTTGTAATTGTGAAGTCTCCATTATTTATATAGCACTTTTTATGATGCAGATTGTGTCAAAGCAGCTTTACGGTATTAAAAACGGGAAATAGTGTGAAAACAGTGTGTGTGTTTTTTCAGTGTATTGCATCTTATTAACTAAAGTCACTGCTATTCTCCTGACGTGACATTGCACCTCTGCTGTTAAAGGGATAGTTCACCCAAAAATTTAAATTCTGTCATCATTTACTCACCCTCAAGTAGATCCAAACCTGTATGAATGTGTTTGTTCTGCTGAACACAAATGAAGATATTCTGAAGAATGAGGGAAACAGAGCCGTTCTGGGGCACCATTGGCTTCCATAGTATTTTTTTTCCTACTATGGAAGTCAATGGTGCCCCAAAACATCCTGGTTACAAACTTTCTTCAAAATATCTTCCTTTGTGTTCAGCAGAACAAAGACATTCATACACGTTTGGAACTACTTGAGGGTGAGTAAATGATGACAGAATTTCCATTTTTGGGTGAACTATCCCTTTAAGCTAAATTTTACTGGTTGTCACATTATTGTTGTGTTATTCATTGGCTGTTAACAGTACCTGATCATTCTTGGTGAAAATAAGCTAGTGTGGCACCAATCAAAGCTCAGGCTCTGTTTCTGCATCTTTCCTCTCTTTCACCATGTCATCTGTTTGTCTTCTCATGGACTTGTTTAGAGGTCGGATGTGTCATGTTGTGCTGATCGTCTCCTCAGGTCTCAGGCTTTGGCTCTTCACCTCAACAGCGAGTCATTGTCAGCATGGCGTCAGTCTTTACTCCAGATCAGAGCGTCTGTGTTAAACTCGAGCCTCTGAACTTTCACTTCAGCAGATGGTGGGATTCCTCACCGGTCACTACAGCGCTGTCAGAGTGTAGAGACGTCCAGCAGATGCTTCAGAAGCCAGATCTCAAGTCAGCGTGGAGCGATCAGGGTTCAAAGCGGATGTTCACACAGGGGGCAGAGATAAGAAGTGCTGACAGCACCATAATGGACTTTTACTGGCCATTTGGAATTGAAACTTAAGCCTACAAGTTACATTTAGTGAAAAAATCATGCAAAATGAACTCATAAGGAATCATATGCAGAATTTTTGGATCCATTGAAGTATTTGAACTTTTTCGACCACAGCTAATATATATATATATATATATATATATTATATATTATATATATATATATATAAGTATGTTTTGATTACATTACATTATTTCTGTCTTTAAACATTTTCTTCTTGGCTATGCGAACGATAGAGAATGATAGATACATTTTCATAATGTTACTAAAGACCAGGGGCGAGTTGCATAAAAGATTATACTGGTCTTACAAGTTAGTCATCTCATTGTTTTTCTTTTAGACTGGTCATAATGTTTTTAATGTGGTTACATAAAAAAGTATATTAGTCTACGTTCAATCCAAAAAAATAAGCCCGTTTACCCCTTGACTAACTGCTAGTTGGTCAGACTAGTTCTTAAGGCACTGTTTTAACAGATAGTAGTAGTAGTAGTAGTAGTAATTTATTGTCACATACACAATCATACAAAGTACAATCAGCAGTGAAATTCTTTGATTTTTAAGAAAAATGTAGCAAACATGAGGAAAGATACGAGTATGATAAAAAAAAATAACCCCCAGACTATACTCCTCGGGGAGTACAGTTTGAGAACTGGAAAAAAACACCTCAGCATAAAGCACATAATACAACATAGACACACAACTTTGCAACAGGGGAGGTAATCCAGCTCTGGCAATCAGCCATCCAGACAGGCAGCCATTTTCCGGCGCTAGTCACAGACCCGCTTGTCAGGCTGGCGGTTTGAAGCGACGGAGGCGTTGGATCGGGGGTTGGGGAAATGATATGTGTGTGTGCATCTGTATCAGTATGTGTGTATTTTTGTGTGTGTGTGTGTAATCAGCAGTTGAGGAATGGGGGAGGAACGTAGAGAGCGGCTCCTTGCAGTGCTTCTCAGGGATGATTTCCCAGCAGCTGCCTTTTGTCAAGGCCAGAGCTGATAGAGGGGAGCCGGAAAAGATAAGATTGTGCTTGTTTAGTCTTGGGGCGAGTAACCGCATTCCAATTTCACGGCTACCCTATTGTCCGTTCTGGTCTCCGTCAATTTTTCCCTGCAAAGCCGTGAGCTTCTCCGTGATGGAATCCATTTTGCTGTTAATAGTCTCAGTCTCAATGTTGACCGCTCTGTCCACTGCTTCAATCATGACGGGCAGCCTTGAGAGGCTTTGAACAGCTGTTCCCGTTTTCTTAATTCTTCGATAACCCAGGGCAACGCCTAATCCAATCAGCAGAAGACCTGTTATCATGGTTCCGAATAGGTAGATGTCTTCGATGTCCTCCACGGAAAGAGCCGCTAAACACACGACACACCATCTGTCCCACGCGTCCATCGTGTAGCCAGCGGGGTACGTTCCGTCAGGGCAGTCAGGCTCCCCAGAACCTGAGCTTCTCGTCGAGAAGATGGTGTCAATTGCGTTAAGAGACCAGTTGATCAAATCCATGATTTATCCAGTTTTTGAGGTTTGAGGAGCAATGCAGAGAGAGTCTCTCAAGTATTACACGATACGAGACAAGAGAGCAGGCAGGGAGGGAAAAAAAGGGTGAGGACGGGGAGCTAGAAAAAATGCGACCGCCTCCGTTGAGAGCCAAAGTAGAAGTAGATAGGTTAAGTTTATGCAGCTGACCCCAGATAACTTTGAACAAACGTTCTATCGATGTTACTGGAAGAGCTCTGTTCATAACGTTGAGAGAACCTTGCCACAACGTTCTGAAAACATTCCTGTTAGTCTGCAAATGTCAGACCTTATGTGACATATTCTAATCAAAACTATGAGCACAATGTGAGAATTACCAATATTTTTCCACTAAGACTATAAAAAAAAATATATATATATATATATATCTGTAAAAGTTATGTATAATTATGTCTGAGATAATTATATTATAATTGTTAAATATTTACTTGCATTGATATCGTACTATGTTGCTCTTTCAGACATATTGGTGGTTGTGTGTTTTGTGTGTTTTGTGTTGGAAAGGCAGCTTTATTCAAAGTATTGCTGATATTCATATTGTGAGTGTGATATTGCATTTTTATCTGCTTATAAGAGGAAAATAAGTAACCGTGAACATTGTCTCATTGTTGTTTCTCTCCTCTAATTGCTTGTTTCTCGCTGATTACTTCACAGCTTTAATAAAGAACAACCCGAAGGCTGAATTCTGAAGTGATTATTCTGCATAGCACTCATTAACCGTTCTCACCTTAGAAAAACAAGTGCACTAACTAACTAACAGCAGCTATACTGATCAAGTGCAAACAGAAACTGCAGATACTGTGTATGTGACATGACAAACTGTGTCTCCATGTATGTGAGGCGACTCATACACGTGTTTTACAGTCTTTTCTCTCTCGAAACACTGAAGCAGCAGGAGTTTAATGCTCTCTAGTGGAGTTTCCAGCACTCTTGTGATTGAAGCTGTGTGTCATTTTTATTGATGTCAAATCACATGCAATAAAACTCAGGGCTCAACATGCAACAAGCCTGATATAACCGAGCGAAAGGACTCGGCCGTCGGCTAAATAAAGCATGCAAGCTGCATCCAATCGGCTTAAGTGACCCAGGTCACACAGCAACACAGAAACGCCAGCTTGTTTGCATGATGGCAAAGTAAATCATGTTTCTGTGCTGTGATCATTATGCCGTCTGTGCAGCATGACGAGTCTTTCATGTGCAGATGCTCAGAAACATCCCATCTATTGTTTAAAGTGTTTTTTTTAAGTCTCTTCTGCTCACCAAGGCTACATTTCTTTGATAGAAAATACAGTAAAAATATGAGATATTATTACAATTTAAAACAGCTGTTTTCTATGTGAATATGTGTTAAACTATAATTTATTTTCTGTGATCAAAGCTGTATTTTCAGCATCATTACTGCAGTCTTCAGTGTCACATGATCTTCAGAAATCATAATAATATGCTGATTTGCTGCTCAAGAAACATTTCTGATTATTATCAATGTTGAAAACAGTTGTGCTGCACAATATTTTTATTGAAACCATGATATATTTTATTTTTCAGGATTCACAGATGAATAGAAAGTTCAAAAGAACAGCATTTATTTGAAATAGATATCTTTTGTCACATTATAAATGTCTTTACTGTAACTTTTGATCAATTTAATTCATCAAAAATAAAAAACCCTTACTGACCTCAAGCTTTTAAACAGTAGTGCGTGTATTAATTTCACACGTTGCTGCCTTCTGAAATATGTCTAAAAAGCAATTCCCCCAGAGTTTTCTCTTTCAGATCAACTACTGTAGTTTGAAGACAGTCTTATCGAGCAAGTTATTTAAAGTGTTGACATTATAGCATCTACCTGTGTGTTTGATTATTTGTTTGTTTGGCTGATAACAGTATAATCATCTCTCTTTCACATTATTATGTCTGAATCTTGTGACCGGTGTCTCACATCTCCTCCTATAGTCTCACAGGGAATTGAACGGCTCCGGTCGTAATGCTAATCATGCAGATATGGAAAGTTTTAGGCAGATATGATCAAGTATTCTTTTGAAACTTGAGAGGGGCCGAGACCTTTCAGACAACATATAGAATAGATAATGAAGACAGAAGAGAAGAGAGAAGGAAAGTTCATCAAGAGTGAAAGCAGAAGAAGGCCTTGAAATCTGAAGGTTATTTGGGTCTTATAGTTTGAGCATATGGACATTTTAAAGAGGTGTTTCAAACTAAAAACATAAAAGTTTGAGGTCAGTAAGATTTTTTTATTTATTTTTTTAAAGAACTTAACACTTTTATTCATCAAGGATGCATTAAATTGATCAAAAGTGACAAAGTAAAGACAATTATAATGTTACAAATGATTTCTATTTCAAATAAATACTGTTTTTTTGGGGGTTTTTTTTACTTTCTATTCATCTGTGAATCCTGAAAAATAAAATGTATCACAGTTTCCCCAAAAATATTGTGCAGCACAACTGTTTTCAACATTGATAATAATCAGAAATGTGTCTTGAGCAGCAAATCAGTATATTATTATGATTTCTGAAGATCATGTGACACTGAAGACTGGAGTAATGATGCTGAAAATACAGCTTTGATCACAGAAATAAATTACAGTTTAACACATATTCACATAGAAACAGCTGTTTTAAATAGTACAATTTCTGAATAAATAAATGCAACCTTAGTGAGAATTCTACTGACTGTTGAACGGTTTAGTCCAAACAGTTAAAGCTTTAATGTTCTTAGCCAGAAACTCATAACTCTGGTAATCCCAACATGACGTAAGTGTAGCATAAATCTCCTGAGTTATGAAAGAGCAAAATCTGAGCAACTAAATGTTCCCGTAGGCCTTCAGGAAGAGATGCGTGAGGGAAAAAGACTAAAGATGAAACAAACAGCAAGAGAAAGAAAGATGATGGTGAAGCATTAAGAAAAGACACTTTTTTGTGCCCCGCAGGCAGGTAATAGAGTGACAAACAGCCCTTATTAGAGTGCGGGTGTGTGTGTGTGTGTGTGTGTGTGTGTACTGTTTTTTGTGGTTTACGGGGACAAAATCTGTTTAATGACATGGGTATGACAGAGGTATTACAATTTGAAGGTGGTTTATGAGGACACTGCCTATGTCCCCGTAATTCAAAAGGCTTAATAAACATACTAAATGGTGTTTTTTTGAAAATCTAAAAATGCACACAGTCTCCTGTGAGGGCTAAGTTTAGGTGTAGGGTAGGTGTAGGGCAATAGCACATACAGTTTGTTCAGTATAAAAACGATTACGCCTATGGAGAGTCCCCATAAACCACAAAAACCAACATGTGTGTGTGTGCGTGCGTGTGTGTGTCATGCTCCCGAACACAGCTCACAGACACAGAGACATGAGATTCACTGTGTCCTGCAATTTAAAGAGATTCTGTCATCATTTATTTATCCTCATGTCGTTCCAAACCCGTGTGACTTTCTATCTGTGAAACACAAAAGGAGAAAATAAAAACACAATAACAATGGAAGTCGACATGATGAGACATTCTGGGGATTTACAATCAAAAAATCTCCAGCTCATTTTAAGTTATTAATATTTAAGTACTTATATGAATTATTCAGTTTGAAATAAATAGGCCTGTATATTAATCTGTTGCCTTTTTGTTACGAAACATGCTTTAGATGGATGAACTCCAGTTTAGGTGTTTCTGATATTCTTGAATGTAAAAATTAATGGGAAAATGATTATTACTATTATTTTCAAGGTTTTAAGTAATTGTATCAGTGTTTCAAAACACAAAAGAATGAAATTGAATGGGGCTCCAAAATGACTAAAAACACCATAACATTGCTATCAGTGTAATTTTAGTGTAATACTAGTGTAGTTTTTACTAATAGTTTAAATTAGTTTTTGATTTTATATATTTTCATTTTAATTCATTCATTTTGTCATTTGTATTAGTTTGTATTAGTTATGTCTATATCATATTTATTCATTTTATTTAGCTTTAGTTTTTTTAGTACATTAAGTTAAACTAAATGAAAATGAGAAATATTCCCTTGGCATCTTGCTGAAAATACGTTTCTAAATGTATATATTATATATTTTATTATACAATATTTGTGCTGTCAAATGATTAATCGCATACAAAATAAAAGTTTTTGTTTGCATAATATATGTTTGTGTTCTGTGTATATGTATTATGTATATGTAAATACACACACATACAGAATATATTTTGAAAATGTTTACATGTATTTACATGTATATATTTATATTCATATAATTCATATTATAAATAAATATATGTAATATATAAACATAACATATTTTTCTGAAATATATACATGCATGTGTGTGTATTTATATATACATAATAAATATAAACTGTGCACACATATATTATGCAAACAAAAACTTTTATTTTGGATGCCATTAATCGTTTGACAGCACTATTACACATTTATATTAAAATATATTATATATAATATAAATACTATATTTATTTATATATATATTTATTTTTATTTCAGTTAACATTCAGGTCAAGTTACAAAAATTATGTTAGATTTAGATAAATATAATAATCCTGATTGCTATATCATAGAAGTACCAAGTCATGCAATATAGATTATTAAATAGGCCTATTCAGTGACACAAACATTGATTTTCATACTTCTAAAGTTCTCCTAAAGAAAGAAATGGTTGTGGAAGGACAGGATCATTTTTGAGTGAACTGTCTCTTTTAGTTCTTCCAGTCATGAAAGCAATGCTTTCTGTGAACAGTCTGTGCGGCGTCTCTTCATTAACTTCTCAGTTTGCTCACAGCTGATCTCAGACCAGTGTGAACGTGCTTGATTGCTCTCTTTCATTCTCACTCTCTCTGTTCACAGTGTGGTCGCAGGCGTCTTGGACTCTTTTCCCCTCATCTTCATGTTTTTCTTCAGGATGGCAGCAGTGAAATAGCGTTGCTTATGAAATCATGCATATTTTAAGCAAATGCCTCTGTGTTGTTAGTTCTTCTCATAGTCACATTATTTATTCAGCCAGAAATCTTGTTCTTATAGAGAAAATACTGTGACATTAGATATTCAGAGTGGATGCGGTACATATTTGCATGTGCTGCAATTCCTTCTGAACATATGTGTATTTATGTAAATACTGAGTTATATTTGATTAGCCTAATTATTTTTACTTTTCTTTCATTTGTGGGTATAAATGGACAGAAAACAAGCTGATATTGTTGACACACTATTATTTTAGTAGGTGTCAGGAATTGCTCAGAGGATCCAAGTGAAGTTAATTTATTGAAGGGTAATAAACATGAACAGAGTTAAGGAGTCAAACACAATGAGCAAGCCAAACACTGACAGGGTAAAGGGCCGAGGCAAGCAGAGTAATTCAGGTAAACAGGCAAGAAATCAAGACCAAGAACCAAAACACATGAGAGACCAGGTAAACACACGACTAATCAGACAAAACACAAGACTTCACAAAGAGTGACTGAAAACACCAGGCTATAGGCAGAGGTAATGAAATAATGAAAAACAGCTGTGGACCATCAGTGATGAGATGTGGCAAAGGATTATGGGGCATGTAGTTTGTGAGGCAGAAACAGTTTGGGATGGAGTGCCCTCTAGTGGACAACCAGAGCACTTCAGCCGGTGATCATATAGGCCAGGGCTGCCCAAACTTGTTCCTGGAGGGCCGTGTCCTGCAGAGTTTAGCTCCAACCCTAATTAAACACACCTGAAGCAGCTAATCAAGCTCTTACTAGGCATACTAGAAGATTCCATGCAGGTGTGTTGAGGCAAGTTGGAGCTAAACTCTGCAGGACCGAGTTTGGACAGCCCTGATATAGGCATTCGTTTTTCTTAATATTTTGAATACGTATTTTTTGTAATTTTTATTATTTATTTTAAATATGTCTATATCGGTTTATTATGTTAATAACTAAAAGTTATTTGAGCACACAATGAGCTAATAAAGAGCTGTATTACTGTCTGCATTGGATGCTGATGTTCTTAGAGATACTTTCATTAAAAGTATATCTTTGTTTATTCCTTCTCATCAGCATCCAATGCAGACAGTAATACAGCTCTTTATTAGCTCATTGTGTCCTCAAATAACTTTTAGTCTAACTGCTAACTTTACGAGAGTAGTTGAAGTAATTTAAATCATGAGCAGCTTAATATTCCTCAACACCGCTGTGGCATTAATTCATGCAGTTGATTCTAATGGGGTTTGACATCATTATATTACTAATTTAGTAGAGTGATACTATTTGATCAATATTTGCTATGCATTCTTGGTTTACTTTCTCCATGAAGAACATATGTGGTTGTCCACCGAATAGCCTGAGATCGTTTTTAACTATAAGCTAAATTTATTAACTGTTGTCAGACTTTTGGTCCTATTTTCCCCTTGTTCTTCCTGGTTTTCCTTATTTGGTCATTTTCCTGTCCTTTAGTTTGATTATGATTCCTTGCACCTGTGTTAGTAATTATCCTCGATTGGTCCTCACTACTTAAGCCCTGTGTTTTCCTGTGTTCAGCATCTGCTGTTATATCTCTATTGTTTTCTTGCGTTGGATTTAGGTTGTTTTGAATGGTCCAAGTGTGTTGATGTTCATTAAAAGTAACTCTTTCTTTATTCCTTCTTTGTGCGTGTTTACTACAACCACGACCGTGTGACAACTATAAACTAAAACAGTAATAAAAGTAGTTGAATTAATACTGAAGTTAAAGCTTAAAGTTTAAAATCTTTAAATGTATTTAATCATATTTGTCCCTGGAGCACAAAACCAGTCTTCAGTCGCTGGGGTATATTTGTAGCAATAGCCAAAAGTACATTGTATGGGTCAAAATTATAAATTTTTCTTTTATGCCAAAAATCATTAGGATATTAAGTAAAGATCATGTTCTATGAATATATTTTGTAAATGTCCTACCTTAAATATATCAAAACTTAATTTTTGATTAGTAATATGCATTGATAAGAACTTCATTTGAATAACTTAGATTTTTTTGCACCCTCAGATTCCAGATTTTCAAATAATTGTATCTCAGACAAATATTGTCCTATCATAACAAACCATACATCAATGGAAAGATTATTTATTCAGCTTTCAGATGATGTACATCTCAATTTCGAAAAATTGACACTTAAGACTGGTTTTGTGGTCCAGTGTCACATATGTGTGTACTGTATATATACCGTATATATTATATATATATATATATATATATATACACACATCAAACAAATCAACCTAATTAATAAAATGCTAATGAAGTTAATGTACTGTATTTTTAGATATTTATAGAGCTAATATATTTTAAAGTAAAAATGATATGATCAATAAGTCATGGCAGCCTGTTTTTCCATTACTTTAGCTCATCACCAAATTTAACTTCATATAAAATGTTATATATAAAATTTTAGTCATCATTGACAGGTTTCAGTCATTGATTGTCTGTTTTATGTTTTGTATGGTATTGTCATTTAAAATGTTATTTTTTGTAATTTTATTGTGTGATTGTGATTACAGTGCATTGATAAACTTTGTTTTAATTTTGCTTTATTTATAAACAAACAGAAACACAAACAAAATGTATTGTATAATCAGATTATGTGAATTACACAAATTATACAATACATTTAAATAGTGTAAATTATACACTAAATGCATCTATATCAAAAACAACAAATAAAAGTAAAAAATAGCTCTTATTAATATAACTGGATTGTAAATGTTGGTTCTGTAATTGAACTCTTAGACTGTTCTGAGATCAGCTGAAACACTGTTATATTCTCCTGAAGATCACAGCGTCTCCTTTCATTAGATACTCCTCAGGTTCTTCTTCTGGTCTATTGCTCCTGTTGAGCTGCTTTTTTAAGTCTGTGTAAAGAGAGATTTCTTGTTTCTTCATGAGAGCGTGTTGGTAATTGACTCAGATAATCTACCAAACGAGTCTGAGATTCACCTTGACACACAGCATCCATTAATCATCAGAGACGACGCTGTCACCATGAGAGGATCTTCTAGTCTTCTCCTCCTCTTCTCTTTCCTGACCCACTTACTAAAGCATCATGGGAGAAGCCCATTATTATGGCGCTCAAAACGAGTCACTGATTCACATTTAAAGAGACAGTGTTGTTTTACATAAGCTTCATCAGCAGCTGTTTGCTAAACTAAAGTTTTAAGATGCAGTGTGAAGTTAAAAGTAGTTTGGCTTTAAAAACGTCCCTTTGTGTTTTTATTGATAGCAGGTTCTCAGTTACGTCACGCCGTCATGAAGGTCTCGTTCAGTGCTTCTCCGTCTGATCTGGTGTGTCAGTTTAACGCTGGAGGTGTGACTGATCAAAGTAAACACAGATGAGAGATGACAGAGAACAATAACACAGCTTTTGTCACACTCCTCTACAAGCCTCTCGTTTTTGGAGAAAATGTATTTGGGCGACAGACGTCTCTGAGTATGGAAATTGTGCTTTCTTTCTCCCGTTCTCATTCTTAAATGCACACACGCGGAGACGTGGACAGAAACTTGTTGTCAGCCCTGCCCTGCAAACTGATCAATAAAATAGTTTTGCAGCTAAAAAGCCACATGACATTTCTTTTTTCATGACAGTTCAACTTAAAGATTCGCTATTAGTAGACGCTGCTGCTGAACACAGTTGAGAGATGCACAGACGCAGGTATTTACACGCACTCAATGTCTCTCTCTCTGACTCTCTCTCTCTCTCTCTCTGTCACGAATCCAGACCACGAACTTCCAGCCACTCACCTCTAGAGGTCACTCACCCACCACATGGACTTTCACTCTGTCACAGATCACACTAGGACTACATTTCCCATCATCCACTGCACCCACACAGCTGTTCACCATTATCACGCACGCACCTGCAAACAATCTCGCAATCATCATCACCCAATCACACACACACCCACTCACTATATAAACCATGGACATTTTCACACACACTGCCGAGTATTGTTAGACCAGTCTGCATACAAAGCGTTTCATGTTCCCTAGTTCTGATTTCCCGTGTTCCTGGATATTCTCTCTGCCTTGCCCTTTGGACTCTGATTACCTTGTTTTGGATTATTGCTCGTTACCTTGGACTATCTCTCTGCCTAGCCCTCTGGATACTGTACGCCGATCTCCGACCCACGCTTGCCCACGGATTATTCTCTGCCCTGCCTTTATCATACCTGTTTGCTACTGTCTGACCCTGCCTGTTTGACCATGTCTTTTAATAAAGCCTTGCGAATGGATCCACCTGTCTCACGTCTCGTCAAACCCATAACAGAATACTCGGCCAAACAAGGATCCAGCGGCTTTTCACATGGATATTGGCCAGGTATGGACATTGCACGAATGCTTTTGCACCTCGAGCAGGGCTCGCTACCACTCGAGGATTATGTACAGGACTATTTAGATCTCGCCCATCTCTCTGATCTGCCAGACTGTGTACTCATAGACTTCTTTTGTGAGGGCATTAATCCACCGCTGAAGTCTCAGCTAATCCGTGAGGGTCCCCGTTCATCTCTCAGTCAGTTCTTGGACTATGCTTTGCTATGTGTTGGCTCTTCGTTCACTGTGGGGATCGCGGAGGAACGAGACACCGCACCCAATTGTGTGGACACAGCCACGCTAGATCACGCTCACAAAATGGCGGCAACAACAACACCCCATAGCGTCATTGCTGCCAATCACAAGCCAAATCAAGTTACCGCTGCTGTTAAAGAGTCAAGTCAAGTCACCGCTGCTGTTAAAAAGTCAAGTCAAGTCACCGCTGCTGTTAAAGAGTCAAGTCAAGTCACCGCTGCTGTTAAAGAGTCAAGTCAAGTCACCGCTGCTGTTAAAGAGTCAAGTCAAGTCACCGCTGCTGTTAAAGAGGCAAGTCAAGTCACCGCTGCTGTTAAAGAGTCAAGTCAAGTCACCGTTGCTGTTAAAGAGTCAAGTCAAGTCACCGCTGTTGTTAAAGAGTCAAGTCAAGTCACAGCCGATGTTAAAAGATCAAGTCGAGCTACAGTTGATCGTCACAAGGCAAACCAGAGCACGGTTGATCATCACAAGTCAAGCCAAAGCCCAGCTGATCATCACAAGTCAAGCCAAAGCCCAGCTGATCATCACAAGTCAAGCCAAAGCCCAGCTGATCATCACAAGTCAAGCCAAAGCCCAGCTGATCATCACAAGTCAAGCCAAAGCCCAGCTGATCATCACAAGTCAAGTCAAAGCCCAGCTGATCGTCACAGGTCAAGCCAAAGCACAGTGGATCGTCACAAGTCAAGCCAAAGCACAGTTGATCATCCCAAGTCAAGCCAAGCCACCAGTGATTTCCGTGAGTCAAGCCAAGGCACAGTTGATCGTCACGTGTCAAGCCCAGCCGCCAGTGATCTCCGGGAGTCAAGCCAAAGCACAGTTGATTACCACAAGTCAAGCCAAGCCACAGTTGATTGTCACGTGTCAAGCCAAGCCACCTGTGATCTCCGTGAGTCAAGTCAAGCCACAGATGATCTGCATGAGTCACGCCCTGCCTCAGCTCTCCAGCCAGAGTCACGCCCTGCCTCAGCTCTCCAGCCAGAGTCACGCCCTGCCTCAGCTCTCCAGCCAGAGTCACGCCCTGCCTCAGCTCTCCAGCCAGAGTCACGCCCTGCCTCAGCTCTCCAGCCAGAGTCACGCCCTGCCTCAGCTCTCCAGCCAGAGTCACGCCCTGCCTCAGCTCTCCAGCCAGAGTCACGCCCTGCCTCAGCTCTCCAGCCAGAGTCACGCCCTGCCTCAGCTCTCCAGCCAGAGTCACGCCCTGCCTCAGCTCTCCAGCCAGAGTCACGCCCTGCCTCAGCTCTCCAGCCAGAGTCACGCCCTGCCTCAGCTCTCCAGCCAGAGTCACGCCCTGCCTCAGCTCTCCAGCCAGAGTCACGCCCTGCCTCAGCTCTCCAGCCAGAGTCACGCCCTGCCTCAGCTCTCCAGCCAGAGTCACGCCCTGCCTCAGCTCTCCAGCCAGAGTCACGCCACGTCACAGCTGACCAGCCAGAGTCACGCCACGTCACAGCTGACCAGCCAGAGTCACGCCACGTCACAGCTGACCAGCCAGAGTCACGCCACGTCACAGCTGACCAGCCAGAGTCACGCCACGTCACAGCTGACCAGCCAGAGTCACGCCACGTCACAGCTGACCAGCCAGAGTCACGCCACGTCACAGCTGACCAGCCAGAGTCACGCCACGTCACAGCTGACCAGCCAGAGTCACGCCACGTCACAGCTGACCAGCCAGAGTCACGCCACGTCACAGCTGACCAGCCAGAGTCACGCCACGTCACAGCTGACCAGCCAGAGTCACGTCACGTCACAGCTCCTCAGCCAGAGTCACGTCACGTCACAGCTCCTCAGCCAGAGTCACTTCTCGTCTCAGCTCCTCAGCCAGAGCCTCTCCACGTCTCAGCTCCTCAGCCAGAGCCTCTCCACGTCTCAGCTCCTCAGCCAGAGCCTCTCCACGTCTCAGCTCCTCAGCCAGAGCCTCTCCACGTCTCAGCTCCTCAGCCAGAGCCTCTTCACGTCTCAGCTCCTCAGCCAGAGCCTCTTCACGTCTCAGCTCCTCAGCCAGAACCTATCCCACCCAGAGACTCAAGGTCAGTCCTTCAAGTTCCCCGGTTGATATCCAGCGTGAGAGATGCACCGCTGGTGTCTGCACGCGCTGCTGGTATCCCCAAATCCACTCACCTTGGCCCTCCTACTCCTGAACTGATTTCCCTGTCGGAAGCGCTTCCCATGATAGGGGTCGCTCTATGTTGCATTTGGGCTGCGTACACCACTATTGGACTGCCTGAGGTAGCAACGCCCACTGTAATGTCTCCAGAGGTGACAGCACCTGCTGCAGCACCTTCTGAAACAGTGGTGCTCGTTTCAACTCCTTGCAAGGTGGTGGCGCCCAGCAACGTACTCTCACTCGGTCAGGTTACCACCGTAGAACCTCCAGAGGTGGCGGCATTAGCTGCAGAACCTCCAGAGGTGTCGGTGGTATCCTCCAATGTACTCTCACTCTGTCCTGTCACGGCTAAGGAGGCCGTCTATGAACTCTTGCCCTGTCCTGCCCCGGCCATGGAGGCCGTCTATAAACTCACGCCCTGTTCTGTCATGGCTGAGAAGGCCGTCTATGAGCTCTCGCCCTGTCCTGTCCCGGCCAAGGAGGCCGTCTGTGAACTCTCGCCCTGTCCTGTCCCGGCCAAGGAGGCCGTCTATGAGCTCTTGCCCTGTCCTGTCCCGGCCAAGGAGGCCGTCTATGAACTCTCGCCCTGTCCTGTCCCGGCCAAGGAGGCCGTCTATGAACTCTCGCCCTGTCCTGTCCCGGCCAAGGAGGCCGTTTATGAACTCTCGCCCTGTCCTGTCCCGGCCAAGGAGGCCGTTTATGAACTCTCGCCCTGTCCTGTCCCGGCCAAGGAGGCCGCCTGTGATTCCCAGATCTGCTCTGCCACGGCTCCTGAGACTAGGAAGGCTCTCACTGTCTTGTCTGTCTCTGTTCTCCCAATGTTGTCTGTTTCTGCTCTCCCTGTGTTGTTTGTCCTTGTGCTTCTCTACTTCCAGGTGCTGTCAGGGCTACCTGCCCAGTCTGCTTCCCTGTGGTGGTCTCTGGTCCCATCCGTTCCGCCCTGGTGGGTTCCGGGTCCATCTGCTCCGCTCTGGTGGGTTCTGGTCCCGTCTGTTCCGCCCTGGTGGGTTCCGGGTCCGTCCGCCCCGCCCTGGGGGGCTCCAGTCCTGCCCGCTCCGCCCTGGGGGGCTCCAGTCCCGTCCGCTCCGCCCTGGGGGGCTCCAGCTCCGTCCGCTCCGCCCTGGCGGGCTCCAGCTCCGTCCGCTCCGCCCCGTCGGGCTCCAGTCCCGTCCGCTCTGCCCCGGTGGGCTCCAGGTCCGTCTGCTCCGCCCTGGTGGGCTCCAGCTCCGTCCGCTCCGCCCTGGCGGGCTCCAGCTCCGTCCGCTCCACCCTGGATCATAGGAGCATCTGGAAGCCGCTCTTTGGGGGGGGGCTATGTCACGAATCCAGACCACGAACTTCCAGCCACTCACCTCTAGAGGTCACTCACCCACCACATGGACTTTCACTCTGTCACAGATCACACTAGGACTACATTTCCCATCATCCACTGCACCCACACAGCTGTTCACCATTATCACGCACGCACCTGCAAACAATCTCGCAATCATCATCACCCAATCACACACACACCCACTCACTATATAAACCATGGACATTTTCACACACACTGCCGAGTATTGTTAGACCAGTCTGCATACAAAGCGTTTCATGTTCCCTAGTTCTGATTTCCCGTGTTTGACTCCGCCCGTGTTCCTGGATATTCTCTCTGCCTTGCCCTTTGGACTCTGATTACCTTGTTTTGGATTATTGCTCGTTACCTTGGACTATCTCTCTGCCTAGCCCTCTGGATACTGTACGCCGATCTCCGACCCACGCTTGCCCACGGATTATTCTCTGCCCTGCCTTTATCATACCTGTTTGCTACTGTCTGACCCTGCCTGTTTGACCATGTCTTTTAATAAAGCCTTGCGAATGGATCCACCTGTCTCACGTCTCGTCAAACCCATAACACTCTCTCTCTCTCTCTCTCTCTCTAACTGCATTAGCCTGTATATCAATAGCGCCAGTCTCTGTTATTAGCTATAAAATGATGTTCTGGAATTTGCAACGGAAGGTTTGCGATGAGGACCTTAAGAAATGACTTCACCATGACATAGATTTTGCCTATGTCACGAAAAGAGGTAAATCCAGCCCTGAAACCAGTCATAAGGGTCATTTTTTTATTTTATTAAGATGTATACATTATCTGAAAGCAGAATAAATAAGCTTTCCATTGATGTATGGTTTGTTAGGATAATATAATATTTGGCTGAGATACAACTATTTGGGGGAAAAAATCTAAATATTGAGAAAATTGCATTTAAAGTTGTCCAAATGAAGTTCTTAGCAATTCATATTACTAATAAAAAAATAAGTTTTGATATATTTATAGTAGGAGATTTACAAACTATCTTCATGGAACATGATCTTAATATCCTAATGATTTTTGGCATAAAAGAAAAATAGATAATTTTGACCCATACAATGTATTTGTTACGGAACTAGTCAGACACAAAGGTAAGTAAAATAGATATAGTTTATTGCTGGTATGAGGGGACAACAGTAGTGTCAATCCTAGAATGAGGTAAGTGGCTTCTCTTGCTGATATGATGTATGATGAGCTGAGACTAAGACTGTGCCTCTTCCTCTGAACAGGTCTGTGATGAACTGGTATCCGAAAGTCTGAAGAGTTCCCAACAACGAAGGTATCTGGTAGTGAGAGGTAAACAGATGGTAAGTATCCACAGGTAAGTAATAAGGGTTAGTATACTCATCTAACGTTCTGCAATAGTGAAGAGGTCCATGTGGTATTCACGTGTAAACGAGATCGGACCCAGACTGGAGTGAGGAGTGTGCTTAAATAGAGCAGAGGTGATGGGCTGTGATGATGAGCAGGTGTGTATGATGAGTAAATCAGGTGCAGGTGAAGGTGATCAGTGACGGGGGATACGGGCCATTCTGTAACAGTATTGTTGTCTATTGCTACAAATATACCTGTTACTTATGACTGCTTTTGTGCTCCAGGGACACAAATGAATATCAGTTTCATTTCTGGATAAACTGTTCTTTCCAGCTAGATTTGTTTCTTCTTTGCTCTCTTGCTCTTCTCCTCCTCTCTGTGCGTCTCTCTCAGCCCCGTCATGCTGTTTTACATGCTTTCTGATGATTTTCCATCTGTTGAAATGGACCCTGAGTTATCTGGGAGCAAAGAAAGCAATTATCCTGCACCGAATGTCAGCTGCCCGCTGCAGCTTCATCTCTCTGACTAATTAGGAGGGTGAAGCTCACGCCCTGCTGACAGCATCTGACCGCATCAAATAAGAGTTCACCTAACGGTCATGTTATCAAAGCTAATTTATGGGCCTTACTTGCTCCTTTCTTCTTCATTTTCCTTTGATGTTCCACAAGATACAAGATTATCATGATTCCTTCAGGTGCCAAATCTGTCAAGATAGCTAGCTACCCATCCATCATCATCTCTCCATCATCCATCCATCATCAATCCATCATCATCTCTCCATCATCCATCCATCACCAATCCATCATCATCTCTCCATCATCCATCCATCATCTATCCATCATCATCTCTCCATCATCCATCCATCATCAATCCATCATCATCTCTCCATCATCCATCCATCAACAATCCATCATCATCTCTCCATCATCCATCCATCATCAATCCATCATCATCTCTCCATCATCCATCCATCATCCATCCATCATCATCTCTCCATCATCCATCCATCATCAATCCATCATCATATCGCCGTCATCCATCCATCATCTGTCTATTATCTATCCATCCATCCATCATCAATCCATCTCTCCAACATCCATCCCTCATCTATCCATTATCTATCTATCCATCCATCCATCCATCCATCCATCATCTATCCATCTCTCCAACATCCATCCCTCGTCTATCCATTATCTATCCATCCATCCATCTATCATTATCCATCCATTCATCCATCCATCCAGTCATCATCATCTCTCATCATCCATCCATCATCTATCCACCTATACATGCATCCATCCATCCATGTATCCATCATTGATCCAACCATCCATTCAGTCCATCCATCCATTTATCCATTCTTCCATCCATCCATCCATCTTCATCTCTCTATTATCCATCTGTCCGTCCATCCATCCATCCATGCATCCATCATCAATATATCCATCCATTCAATCCATCCATCATCTATCCATTCATCCATCATCTATACATTCATCATCTATCCATCCATCCTTACATCCTTTCATCCATCACTCATAGATTGATTTACTGATACACGTATATTGATGGATTGAAAGATGAAGGATGAATGGATGGATGTACAAATTAATGAATGGATGCATGGATGGATGGATGGATGTACATATGGGTGGATAGACATATGGATGGATGTACATATGGATGGATGGATGGATTGATTTACTGATATATTGATGGATTGAAGGATGAAGGATGAATGGATGGATGTATGAATGAATGAATGAATGGATGGATGGATGGATGGATCTATGAATGGATAATTGTATGTATGTATGGAAGTATGAATAGAAGGATGGATGATGGATGGATGTACAGATGGATGGATAGACAGACAGATATGAATGTGATTGTGTCATGATGGAGGTGTGGAGATTGTGTTGTATGTCAGAGCGACTCTGGCTGTTTCATGGTTCACATCTCGTCACCTCTGGCTCTCTCTCTGGACTAAGTGTGACAGATTACACAATTTTTTTCACATTTGTAACCCCACTTGAGAAAAACACTTTATGTAAGGCCGCAGATGGGCCACTCCAGGCCTGAAATCCTCCTCTGCTGAGGCAAGAAATCATATCAGTGTCAGCTCTCTTTTCCCCTCTTCTCTCTCTCTCGGCTCGATGTCACTCCTGCTCTTTATTCTCGCCCCCTTGAGCACCGTCTCTTTTTCTTCTTTTGTTCTTCATCACCTTGAGACCATTTCCTCCCCTCATTTATTTCTCCTGCTCCTCAGCATCATGCATTTTCTCTTTCTATTTAGTATCAGTTTCAGACACTCTCTGACCATCTGATGCATATTTCACTCAAAACTGGAAATCCCAATCACACTGCCAGACTGCGATGCAATTATAGAGTCGAGCAGCACAGGTTTATTTCAGGAACAGGGCAAGGCAATGCAAGTTTATTTATATAGCACATTTCATACACAACGGTTATTCAAAGAGCTTTACATAAAAGGAATTAAAATAATCATAAAAAATAATCACAACAATAAAAACAAGGAATTTGACATTTTTTTAAAACGCTTAAAAACATGTTATCGCATCAGGTTGATATTATGATCACTTTTGACTAATTATTCACTGAATTTGCTAATTGGGTATTAAAGTCTTGTTCTGGTAAACACTGTAAAAACTGATTTTTCAAAGTTGTACATAAAACAAAGCTTACTGGAATATGTTTTACAAGAAAATACAACTTCAATCTTTCTACTTCATATTTCACATTTAATTCAATGCTACTTGCCATTTGTTTGAATTATTTGTGAAATTACACTGTAATCATGCTTTTTCAAAGATGTATATAAAACAAAGATTACTGGAATGCATTTGACAAGAAAATACTATTTCATTTTTTCATAACACTTTGGCAGGAACGTGCCTGTTTTAAGTAAATTACACTGTAAACAAATGATTTTTCTACTTTAAATTTCATATTTAATTAAACGTGTTTCGTGTTGTTTCTTTGTAATTGTGAAGTCTCCATTATTTATATAGCACTTTTTATGATGCAGATTGTGTCAAAGCAGCTTTACGGTATTAAAAACGGGAAATAGTGTGAAAACAGTGTGTGTGTTTTTTCAGTGTATTGCATCTTATTAACTAAAGTCACTGCTATTCTCCTGACGTGACATTGCACCTCTGCTGTTAAAGGGATAGTTCACCCAAAAATTTAAATTCTGTCATCATTTACTCACCCTCAAGTAGATCCAAACCTGTATGAATGTGTTTGTTCTGCTGAACACAAATGAAGATATTCTGAAGAATGAGGGAAACAGAGCCGTTCTGGGGCACCATTGGCTTCCATAGTATTTTTTTTCCTACTATGGAAGTCAATGGTGCCCCAAAACATCCTGGTTACAAACTTTCTTCAAAATATCTTCCTTTGTGTTCAGCAGAACAAAGACATTCATACACGTTTGGAACTACTTGAGGGTGAGTAAATGATGACAGAATTTCCATTTTTGGGTGAACTATCCCTTTAAGCTAAATTTTACTGGTTGTCACATTATTGTTGTGTTATTCATTGGCTGTTAACAGTACCTGATCATTCTTGGTGAAAATAAGCTAGTGTGGCACCAATCAAAGCTCAGGCTCTGTTTCTGCATCTTTCCTCTCTTTCACCATGTCATCTGTTTGTCTTCTCATGGACTTGTTTAGAGGTCGGATGTGTCATGTTGTGCTGATCGTCTCCTCAGGTCTCAGGCTTTGGCTCTTCACCTCAACAGCGAGTCATTGTCAGCATGGCGTCAGTCTTTACTCCAGATCAGAGCGTCTGTGTTAAACTCGAGCCTCTGAACTTTCACTTCAGCAGATGGTGGGATTCCTCACCGGTCACTACAGCGCTGTCAGAGTGTAGAGACGTCCAGCAGATGCTTCAGAAGCCAGATCTCAAGTCAGCGTGGAGCGATCAGGGTTCAAAGCGGATGTTCACACAGGGGGCAGAGATAAGAAGTGCTGACAGCACCATAATGGACTTTTACTGGCCATTTGGAATTGAAACTTAAGCCTACAAGTTACATTTAGTGAAAAAATCATGCAAAATGAACTCATAAGGAATCATATGCAGAATTTTTGGATCCATTGAAGTATTTGAACTTTTTCGACCACAGCTAATATATATATATATATATATATATATATATATATATATATATATATATATAAGTATGTTTTGATTACATTACATTATTTCTGTCTTTAAACATTTTCTTCTTGGCTATGCGAACGATAGAGAATGATAGATACATTTTCATAATGTTACTAAAGACCAGGGGCGAGTTGCATAAAAGATTATACTGGTCTTACAAGTTAGTCATCTCATTGTTTTTCTTTTAGACTGGTCATAATGTTTTTAATGTGGTTACATAAAAAAGTATATTAGTCTACGTTCAATCCAAAAAAATAAGCCCGTTTACCCCTTGACTAACTGCTAGTTGGTCAGACTAGTTCTTAAGGCACTGTTTTAACAGATAGTAGTAGTAGTAGTAGTAGTAATTTATTGTCACATACACAATCATACAAAGTACAATCAGCAGTGAAATTCTTTGATTTTTAAGAAAAATGTAGCAAACATGAGGAAAGATACGAGTATGATAAAAAAAAATAACCCCCAGACTATACTCCTCGGGGAGTACAGTTTGAGAACTGGAAAAAAACACCTCAGCATAAAGCACATAATACAACATAGACACACAACTTTGCAACAGGGGAGGTAATCCAGCTCTGGCAATCAGCCATCCAGACAGGCAGCCATTTTCCGGCGCTAGTCACAGACCCGCTTGTCAGGCTGGCGGTTTGAAGCGACGGAGGCGTTGGATCGGGGGTTGGGGAAATGATATGTGTGTGTGCATCTGTATCAGTATGTGTGTATTTGTGTGTGTGTGTGTAATCAGCAGTTGAGGAATGGGGGAGGAACGTAGAGAGCGGCTCCTTGCAGTGCTTCTCAGGGATGATTTCCCAGCAGCTGCCTTTTGTCAAGGCCAGAGCTGATAGAGGGGAGCCGGAAAAGATAAGATTGTGCTTGTTTAGTCTTGGGGCGAGTAACCGCATTCCAATTTCACGGCTACCCTATTGTCCGTTCTGGTCTCCGTCAATTTTTCCCTGCAAAGCCGTGAGCTTCTCCGTGATGGAATCCATTTTGCTGTTAATAGTCTCAGTCTCAATGTTGACCGCTCTGTCCACTGCTTCAATCATGACGGGCAGCCTTGAGAGGCTTTGAACAGCTGTTCCCGTTTTCTTAATTCTTCGATAACCCAGGGCAACGCCTAATCCAATCAGCAGAAGACCTGTTATCATGGTTCCGAATAGGTAGATGTCTTCGATGTCCTCCACGGAAAGAGCCGCTAAACACACGACACACCATCTGTCCCACGCGTCCATCGTGTAGCCAGCGGGGTACGTTCCGTCAGGGCAGTCAGGCTCCCCAGAACCTGAGCTTCTCGTCGAGAAGATGGTGTCAATTGCGTTAAGAGACCAGTTGATCAAATCCATGATTTATCCAGTTTTTGAGGTTTGAGGAGCAATGCAGAGAGAGTCTCTCAAGTATTACACGATACGAGACAAGAGAGCAGGCAGGGAGGGAAAAAAAGGGTGAGGACGGGGAGCTAGAAAAAATGCGACCGCCTCCGTTGAGAGCCAAAGTAGAAGTAGATAGGTTAAGTTTATGCAGCTGACCCCAGATAACTTTGAACAAACGTTCTATCGATGTTACTGGAAGAGCTCTGTTCATAACGTTGAGAGAACCTTGCCACAACGTTCTGAAAACATTCCTGTTAGTCTGCAAATGTCAGACCTTATGTGACATATTCTAATCAAAACTATGAGCACAATGTGAGAATTACCAATATTTTTCCACTAAGACTATAAAAAAAATATATATATATATATATATATCTGTAAAAGTTATGTATAATTATGTCTGAGATAATTATATTATAATTGTTAAATATTTACTTGCATTGATATCGTACTATGTTGCTCTTTCAGACATATTGGTGGTTGTGTGTTTTGTGTGTTTTGTGTTGGAAAGGCAGCTTTATTCAAAGTATTGCTGATATTCATATTGTGAGTGTGATATTGCATTTTTATCTGCTTATAAGAGGAAAATAAGTAACCGTGAACATTGTCTCATTGTTGTTTCTCTCCTCTAATTGCTTGTTTCTCGCTGATTACTTCACAGCTTTAATAAAGAACAACCCGAAGGCTGAATTCTGAAGTGATTATTCTGCATAGCACTCATTAACCGTTCTCACCTTAGAAAAACAAGTGCACTAACTAACTAACAGCAGCTATACTGATCAAGTGCAAACAGAAACTGCAGATACTGTGTATGTG
>CM041801.1:35241226-35288927 GCA_023376895.1 Aspiorhynchus laticeps
GGGAACAAATAAACTGCATCCAAAAAAGATACATACTAAAATCTACTGAAACATAGAATTACCTGAAACATAACAACACGCCAGCTCTAATTAGTCACATATCCCTATGCGTCATTAAACAAACTAAATTTAAAGAAACAGGGTATGGAAAAATGAGGAAAAACTAATTTAAAGCAAATTATGAGAACACAAATAATGAGCTATGTGACATGAACTAATGAAAGTGTCTTTTGGTGTCAAATAATAATCAATCATCACACATACACACATTAATAAACAAGTGCTAATTCAGGCATTTTCTAGTTTTCCAAAACTTCAATAACACAAAAACCAAACGAACGGGGAAAAAAGAAAGAAGCAGCTAAACTCTACTTGGAAGAAAAACCATTTAAAACAGCAAATTGAGCATTCTGGCTTTATATAACAGGCATCCAAAAAGCTCAAATAATAAAATATTTACAAAGTAAAGCACAAAAATCTTTTATATTCCTAAAAGCCTCATTTACAACAGTTTCACAGTGATGTTGTGGTTTGATCTTGGTTATTTTGCTCAGTATTTGTGGGGGAATATTGGAACTGTGAGTCGTGAAATTCCTTAAAGTAAGTCCTAATATTCCTCTTACACACACACACACACACACACACACACACACACACTAGAGATACTGCATAGCAAGGAGTGTAATAATTAAAAATGGACAGGCGGAAAAGAGAAAACACACAAACCAACAGCAAGTAAGAGAGAAAAGCACAACCACATCAATCTTTCAGAGGGAGCTATGACATCACACGTGACATCATCAAGCTCAATAAGCGCTGCCAGGGCGGGCCGTAGCGCTGTGGTTTGTGTGGTGGTTTTGTGCAGTGAGCGAGAGGCAGTTCCTCTCCAGTCCACTAGGTGTCCTCCTCTGGCACACCCACACCTCTTTTCCTGAGCGCATCGGCTCCGTCCGCTCGCCGCCACTCTTCAGTCTTTCCACCGTAATCATCGTCATCATCCTCCTCCTCTCCATCTGCTTCCTGTTCATCTTCCAACTGCTGCAGGAGACGTACCTGCCAGAAGGCAGTTTCCCTACACAAACATTTAAGCATCATTTCACCATAGTTTTGTTTTTGTCATTTTATTTTTATTTTAATCATCATGTTTATTGAATCTCAGGTACATTACATGGTCCTGTAGTCAAGCGGGCAGGTTCAAATAAACATTCACACTTACTGTAGTGATAATCTTGTGCAAAAACGCCGTGATGGCAACACAAAATCTGCGATGAAAACCAGTATCTGAGAGAAAGAAATCAAGGAGACGTTTGAAAACGATTCCAATAGAGTTTGATGTTAGCATGTTCTAAGTTCAAAAATGTAAAAGCACACAAAATTAAATTGAGCATGTTATTGATACTATTTGTACTTATTTAGACTTAAATCTACAATTGTGGATAGATGAATTCACTGCAATGCATTCTGGGATTACACACTCCAAAATGTACACTTGAAACATATCTTGTGTGCACAACCGTTAGTAAGTTTGGGGTCAGTAATACTTAAAAAAAAATATTAATACAATAACTTAGAATGGACACATTAAATTGACCAAAAACATTATAATGTTACCATAGGCGGAAATCCCGGGGGGTGTCGGGGGGGACAAGACCCCCCCTAGCTGAGGGTTGTCCCCCCTAAAAATATGATTAAAAAAACCATGCTGTGTATTGTAAATAATGTTTTATACTTAAAATAATTGTGTAAGAAGTAAAACAACAAACGCAAATGGGGCAAAAATGCGTTTTAAGTTTAGAAACATTTTGAGTCTCCCACTCGCCTCACAGTGCTTTGGTCCAAATGCTTTCCTCTTTTATATCATACAAGTCCAGTGAGAGAGAACAAAGCCTCAATAGTTGTGGAACTCTAGTAAGGCTGTCAATTTTATTCACTTAAACATCGGATGAAGTGATTATTTTCTCTTTGCGAGAGCAGCGTGTTTTTGAGCGCTCTTTCTGTGCGAGAGCAAAGAAAATCTGCATGCGAGGGAAGAGATTCGTGCTCGCGCATTATATTAAGGCAGCGGCTATTTGCACTAACTGTAAATAGCATATTTTCTTAGCGATAGATGCTATTTACACTAAGTGAAAATAGCAGCATTTTTTGTGATATGCTATTTACACTAAGTGCAAATAGCTATAGATTCTATTTACACTATGTTAAAATAGCAGGATTTTCTGCTATTTATAATACTTATTGCAAATAGTGGCAATTATCTGCACCTCAGTATTGTAGTACATTATAATTATAGTACATTGAGTGTAAATTTTAAATATTAATTCAAATTATTAAATGGATGCCACCTTATTGGGACAATAAAGCCCTCCCTACACCTATCCTAATCCTATCCGATACTTTATTTTCAAATATTTGGTTATTTCCTCCATTTTTATTGAAAATAAATGCTTTTCTGATGTGATTTGAACTTTGAAAAGGTAGAAAAAAAGTACCTACCTCTTCCGGTTTGTCTGATTTTTCGTTGTGTTTTCTGACTTGTTGTTTTGTTTTCGTATTTGTTGTTGTGTTTTCTGACTTGTTATAATGTTTTTGGGATTGTTGTTGTGTTTTCTGAATTGTTATTTTGTTTTTTAGATTTGCATTTGCGTTTGTTAGTTTGTTTTTGTTTTCAAATCGTGATTTGTTTTGCACTTCTCAGCCACCGTAGTAAGGTACAAATTTTACCATCTGCGCCACTCGAGCGGACGACGGTCAACAGTCTTTTGTAATGTTGAACAGCCCAATCACACGTTGGTGGGCGGAGTTAGTGTAAATAGCCTCTGCCATCAAGGAGAGCTATTTGCACTCAGTGTAAAAAGACACTCCGTTATAGGCATGTGCTTTCGCGCTACAATAATGCACTCTCGACATTTGTCATTAAAGTAACGCCTTAGTCTCCCTTCTACACCAATAGTAGTAGCTTTCCTCTGTGTATACATAATTTTAGCTGTATTATTTGTGTCCCCTTCAAAAACTGCTCTTGAGAAATTTTATGTATATTGTCCCCCCCTACAGTTAGACGAAATTTACGCCCCTGAATGTTACAAAATATTTCAATTTCAAATAAATGCTGTTGTTTTGAACTTTCTATTCATCAAAGCAACCTTGAAAATGTATGTATCACTGTTTCCAAAAATGATCAAGCAGCAACTCTTGTCAACATTGATAAAAATAGGAAATGTTCTTTCACCAAATCAACCTATTAAAACGATTTCTGAATGACCGTGTGACACTGAATACTGGAGTAATGGTTGCTAAAAATTCAGCTTTGCCAGCTAAAATAAATTACACTCTAGTAGATTAAAATATAACAGTTATTTTAAATTGCAATAATATTTCACAAGTTGTTTTGACTGCATTTTTGATCAACTAAGTGCAGTTATGGTGAGCACAAATTACTTAAAAAGCCATTAAAAATCATACAACCTTAAACTTTTGAATATTAGTGTGTTTTGTGTGTATTCTCACCAATCCAAGGACCAATCCTGAGATGAGTGTCGCTAGAGCAAATATCCCATACGAGCCCCAAACCGGGACGCCCAGCTGCTCTGTTAAGTAATTATGGCAATGCTGAAACACAAAGTTAAAAAAAACATTAAATTACTGCATGAAAACATATATGAGCACATTATAAAGGTATCAGGTCAGGTGTTTACGATTAAATATATTTCTTTGCATTGAGTCATTAAAGAAACAAATATCTTCTGGCTTTAATTTATGCTTACACTATGCTGTGACATATGCAGAATAATGATACAGTCACCTCTACTTTAGGTCAGGGGGGGGTTATTTTGCATTATTGACTATATTATCTCTCAGTGTCTGCTGCTGCTGCTTCACCATTAGCTTGAGTTATAAATTATTTGTGCCTGTAAATTATAACTCTAAATTATTCAAATAATCTCTAGGAAAAGAGTGTATATATTTTCAAAATTGAATTCACAAAACTGACAGGAAAGCACAAGTTAAATAATAATAGGCATACACACCCTGATGAACATGGATAACCTGAAGAGGGCTGACATTGCGTTCATCCTAAAATAAAAAAAACTCAGTCAGTCACAGAAATTTTCAAATCAAATTAAAAAAATAGCCTGCCAGTATTACATTAAAAGTGAGCAAACTTGTGAGTCAGCATTAACCACATGCTGTGGATTCTCTAAACTCCCTTTCCTGGAGATATTGCCCAGAGCTATTGCATTATTATACAATATGAAACCACCCCAGCGCACACACACCCCCACACACAGCATGTACTCACAGGAAGGATGAGGGGCCAAACCAGGAAGAGACCGGCTCTATGCTCTGCCATTTCTTCTCATCAATGAAGCTCAGGAAGTCATCTTTAGATCGGGCTCCTTGATACCGCCGAAACACACCATCTTTACAGCTGCAACACACGCGCAAACAGCCATGTTTAATCATTTATAACTGCCTTTACACCACACAGACGTAAACAAGACAATTGCTGGTGTCTATCTATCTAAACAAAAGAAAACTAATACTTTTATTTAGCAAAGATGCATTCAATTAATCAAAAACTTTTCTGATATTATCAAATCTGTCACCAATACCAGCTCACTAACTTCTAAAGAAAGGGTTAAATGTATGTAAATGTAAAGAAACTCACTGGTAGATAGTTGGGAGAGCTGTGATGATAAACCTCCCGCTCAAACCTGCAGCATATAGAGAGAGACGAGCGTGAGAATCATGAATACAGGCGATCAGGTGAGCAGAGAAACCAGATGTGTGCAGATAGAGTCATACCTGGCTGCTCGGTGACGTCCACTTTGGCAATATTCACTCCCAAATCTTCTCCCCATTCTGCAAACTCATTCCACACAGTCTGGAGCTGCTGGCAGGCTGGACACCACGGAGCAAAGCTGCAGCAGACAGACAAACCTTTTAATCCAATAACACAACCCCAGCCAGAGGAGACACAAAGACACTGAGGCTCATTTGTTTTCCATTGGATCTATTTAACTACAATCCTCTTGCTGGACTGCTCCAGCTGGAGGAAGTGTGCAGGGAAACAACGGTTAAACAGTCCTGGAGAGAGGGGCAGTGCAGATTCTGTCATCAGTTACTCAGTCATGTTGTTAGAGATGTTAGGCAGAATGACAGTCACCAATCAGATTCAGATGCAGTGAACATCAATGGTGACTGAGGCTGTTATTCTTCCAAACATCTCCTTTAGTGTTCCAAGGAAGAAAGAACGTCATGAGGTTTTGAATCAACATTTGAGGGAACTAACGTTATGCCTTTATCCTCAGACCACTGAACTTCCTCTATCTTGAGCCCAGCACAAGAACACTGCAATAAGAAGTAATGTAATAATCTGAAGCTAGATATTTTAGATCATTTAGAGTCATGTGCAGCATTAATCAACATGCATAAACATAAAAAAACGCAGACTTTTTTTTTTGTCCAACTCAATTTAATAACTCACAACTCGATCATCCATTCTCCCGTCAGGATTTCCTCCCAGTTTCCATCTGTGATTACTCTTAAATTGTCCGTCTTGGCCGTCGCGGGCTGCAGCATCACACATGTTGCGATAAGCGCAGAAAACACACACGCGCCGGCTGTCATCCTGACTGTGCGTGTGTATGTGCACGCCATGTTTCAGCGCCCACTGCTTGCCTTTCCGCTTCCGCCTCGACTCTGACGTGCCGCTGATGGGCGGAGCCGCTCCGTTGACGTCATGGCGTATAACGGTTGATAGAGTTTAAAAAAAAAATCACTTTCATTGCTAGATACTTATTATTTTTGATTGGATTTATAAAAACATACGATTAATGATTTTTAGAATGCATATGTGGTCCATTCTATTTATATTTCAGTTATCCTATGAAATTAGTACCTTTTGTCTTGTTTTGTCTGCTATTTCGGTAGCCTATTTGTTCTATAAACATATTCTATATATAGATATATATATAAATGTGAAAAAGGTCTGTTGAAATTACAAACACACACACACAGATATATATATATATATAGGCTATACTGGTGTAAATGCACTATAAAAGTGCATTTACATTTAACTAGGCTATATTTATTTAGGCTAATTTGTACTTAAGTAATGTATTCAAGTTCAAAAGTTGGAAAGTTCTGATTTCACATTCAGAATTTGCAACAAATAACATATCAGCCTGTCATATAATAGTTTTTAATACTGTACACATTTAGTCTACTGAAATATTTGTGGGAAACTATTTGTCCACAAGGTGGCGCTATGAGCTCTTTCTTACTCATAAAAGTAGGCTACATACAGTGATTTTACTGCACTTAACTTTACTGAACTTAAAAAGCTGTTTAAGAAGAGTAAATGTGCTTATAAAATATTTGTTATAGTTTATAGCCTAATATATTTGATATTTAGCTGATACGTCTACTCAGTTCATTTGCTCATTTCCTGAAGCAACCTGGAGGTCATTATATTATGTTAATTATCTTTTTACAAGCCAAGGTTTTTAACCACTATACTAATAGATTTTTACTATTTAACTTTGAGATGTTATGTGTGTGCATGCTTGCACAGAACAATAAAAAAGAGAATGCTAGCCGTTTGCTAAAGAAAAACAATGAGGCAGAAATGCACACACACCCTCAGAGGATGATGTTATTACTCTCTCTCTGCTGACACTAAATGAGTGCTAATGACAGCACTGATGTGATAATTGCTGTGCCACAGTGAATATGTTAATGTAAATGTGTTGTGATGTGATTGTTTAGACTGATTTATTGAGAAAAGGGTTATGATTACTGTATGTATAGGGTGGGGTTAGGAAAACCTTTGATCTTGAAAATAAACTGACTTTAACATTGCTAAAAGTAGCACAAAAATATGAAAGCAATGAAAAATATAAAGTGTATAGACCTATTGTCTGATGAGTGAGCAAAGTTAAATATAAAATGCTTTCAAATGGCTCTTTTCCTCTAAAACTTGTTTTGCATGTATTTCTTCAAAAAATCGGTAGTCTGGCCTGTGAATGTTTCATAATTAAACTCTCCTAAAACACGCTTTTCATCATTCAACATTCTGTGGTGGACATAAAAGTGGTGAAAATTATATTGAAACATTCTGGACTCATTCTTCTTGCTAGCTAGAATTCATTGCTAGCATTTTATACATCCTGAATTCAGGATGCATATTTTCACACTTGCATTATTTGACAAAATTACAGCTCATTGGAAATGACGTGCAATAAAAATATTCCATTCACACATCGTGTCAAGTGTCTTCACACATCATGTCTCATATTTCATCTCAAGCATGCTCTTCACTGATAATTTTGTTTCCTTGGTAACCAAAGACACAAACTAAAAAAAAACTAAAAAACTTGCATTGTGGAAGAAATAACCTGATTTAAAAAAAAAAACTGATTTAAATCATTTTTACACCATGTATTTTAAAAATATAATAATTATTATTTAATGATGGATTTTCATATTTAACCCACCCCCCACAAATCTGGGTCTGAGATTGATAAAATAGTACATTTAAAAAAAAATGCAGTAAAAAAAAATAAAACTTTGGCTAATGTTCTGACAAGTTCTGAAAAACATTAATAAAATATTTGCTCAAAGTTATCTGGTCTTTAATGTTGTTAGATATGTTAGAGAGGACATTACTGCAAAAACAATAATTGCTTCCATAACGTAACATGAATGTTAGCAACAAATTTTGTTACTTAGTTATTTTTATAGAAAGTAATACCTTAAGTTATCTTTGTGTTACTTTTTAAATCTGGGCTGGGCTTGTTTGTTTGTTTTTAATATAAAAAAGGTTCTATTTTTGGTAAATGTAAGCTCTTTCACACCAAAAGTGAACTGAATACACCTCAAAGAAATGTAAATTCATGTCTGTACAGTAGAGAGCGCAGCTCAAACAAACCTTTCAGTTGTGCTACCATTCTGGATTGCATGAAGAATAGGATGAAGGATAAGAAAGCTAAATTGTCTTCTGCAATACAAAAAAAGATACACATATGTTATGTTTATCTAAAGTAATTTCTGCTTATTAGTATGGTTGAATTGGATAATCAAAGGTCAGCTGAAAAGACATTGGTTAATAAAATAGGATTAAATACATAAGGGATATTTGTGTTATTTACTTATTGCAGGTTTGTATCATATAATGAGTTTGCATTTCATTGTTTTAATTCATTTTAAGGAATACTGATTCTATTTTTGTGCAAGTGAGGTGAGTAAATGCATGGTCACATTTAGTCTAGAACTAATCATCATGTTTACAGTGCACACAACAACTCTGCACTTACTCCTGATTTCTCTCAACACGAGGACAGGAGAACTGTCAGTCAACAATTGGGAAAAAAAATATACTTATTTGAAAAAAGCTCTTCTAAATCAAAAAGTAATCAAAAACTTGAAAAAGTAATCTGATTACGTAACTCATGTCATAATGCATTATTATTATTATATTACCCCCAACCCTGGTTAGCAAAATGTTCTTAAAACCTATTTAGCTGGGCAGGAAAAATCTCAAATGAATAACTTTTTTAATGTAATTAAAAGAGTCTCTGTCCATCTCTCTTAATATCCTACCATTCCATCCGGTTATCACCATGTACAGACAGTTCTAACTGACGTCTGTGCACACACACACACACACACACACACACGACAGGATGCACGTGGGAGGAGAGAAAACGCCGGAGACAGCATGAATAGGAGTAGGTGGATAGAGAAATCTACTTTCCCCTCTATTTTTCATCCTCTCCCTCTCATCCTCAATCTGAAACTGTCTTTTACCTGTTATGCAAGGGGCTGCCTACTCTCAGCATCATAGAAAGAGCAGGTTCATTTTCAGACCTGCCAAAAATAAATTCCATTCTGTGAACTACTGCCACACACATATGCTAATGGACAGGCATACTCATAAAAACGCTATTATAGATGCGGGTTGTCTTCATCAGATTGCATTACAGCTTTTATATAACTGTGGATGATGAACAGCTTGTGCACACAGACAGAAGAAAAAAATGAACTTAACACTAAATCCACACACAGCGTATTCTGATTGATTCCTATTTGATGCAAAATCTCTGCAGCCAGGATGTCGACTGAGTAATCTAGGGACTGAATCCAAGCAAATTTATAGTCCAAATTTTGCACTCCTTCTCCTTCTGCCTGGAGATTTTAGGTTTCTAAAATCTTTCAAAAGATTCAGCATCACCTCCTTCAGCAAGAGCAGCTCCAGATGGACAGACTGAAGCTGAGAGCCAGAGAGAGGTTTACTGTGCAGCTGCGAGTACAATCACTGTCCCTGTAGGTATTTAGAGATCAGTAGCTTGAGGAAAAGCACAGTTTGGTCAGAGGTCAATAGAGGTTGTTGTTGTTTTTTTTAGTATAGGCCTTTAATGTAGTACAAGTGTATTCGGGAATTAAATATATAAGCATTTATCAACAAATAATTCATATAACAAATGTCAAGTGAAAGAATAATCAAGTGATTTCCTTAATAAACGTTAACTGAAATAAAAGGAAATATAAATTGTTCAGCTAGTTACCAAGGTAACATTTCTCATTTTCATTTGGTTTAACTTGATATACTAAAATAACTAAAACTAAAATTAATAAATAACAATTAATAAAAACTATATTTAAAAATGACAAAACGCACAACAAAATTACTAAAACTTTCAAAATATTAACAAAAAGTATGAGATTATATCAATGATACTGGAAATTAATTCTCTCATAATTTTGTTGGATTAATTTGTGTTTAAGAAGGTCAAGATCTAAGCATCTTGAAGATTGTCATGCAAATATGGCTGACTCTCTGCTCTAGAGCCTGCTCTGTGACCCAATTACTGTCATAAGAATAAAAATGATTAAGCAATTAATACCCCCCCTCCCCCACCACCAAGTCTCTCTCACACAGATACTCACGAGAGTGGCACATGGACAAAATTCACATGGCACTCAATCACAGGCCTTCTAACAGGCACACACACACTGCAACAACCTCAATACACCCACACACACTCTCCTGCGCTCCTCTACTAGCACTCACGTGTCTAGAAACATGACACAATACAACACAGAGGTCAAAAATTTGGTCAAATCAATAGCAGCTGACAAACATCATCCAGATTATTATAAAACACAGTATTACCTTCCTGTCAGTGATCCTGAGAAAGTCCTATAAGCAAAATGAAACATCAATATTAATATATATATATATTTGAAAAAGTATAGAATTTGTGTACAATAATTTTCAACAGTCTTTCAGTTACCATAAAGTTTTGTCTGAAAATAAATTGCTTCTGCGTTGGGAGGTGAAAATAGCAACAACTGCTCACTAAGTGTCTATGGCTGTCTAAAAAAACATTGTATATAAATTATATCTACACATTTTCAAATACGTAGCTACGTGTATACAACGTTTTCAAATAAGTTTGTTTGAACAGATATCGTTTTTGTTGAGAGGTAACCGTAGCAACAAATACTGGCTCACGTCTATATCGGACGGAATCGACAAAACAATTTCTCTTTTGTATTATTTTGATCTATTTGCTCTCTTTTTGGTTACCATGGAAATTCTGCCTGGAGTAATTATCACCACTTAGCAATTAGGAAAGAACATTTCAGCTTTAGCTCCGACGTTTTTTGCTGTCAAACACTAGAGCTGAGGAGTGACTTGTGATGCAGCCGACATAAACACACCTTAAGCGGTGTTGGAGAGGAAAATCATGCGGCTTTTAGAGCAGGTGCACTACCACAAACATTGGCTGTGTCTCAAATTCATCAAGCACTTCTGCCATACTTTGCATCGTTAGTTTGATTGGATTCCTGGAGCTCATCACGTAAACTGACAGCGATTTTATGCAGTAGCTGTTGGAGTTTGTGCACCAGTACTGGAGTCGGCCTACGCCCACCGAATTTATACCGCCCCCTCCTCTATCCTCCGGTGCATAGGACGGAGAACGCGAAGGAGACGCGTACGTGAAGAGCTGCCATCGGAGGGAATATTCCATTTTCGTTTACAGGAAGCCTCCGTATCGACAAGACAAGATGGATGAAATGGAAGAGGAGTTAAAATGCCCGGTGTGCGGCACGTTTTTCCGCGAGCCGATCATCCTGCCGTGCTCGCATAATATCTGCCTGGCCTGCGCGAGAAACATCCTGGTGCAGACGCCCGACGCCGAATCCCCGCAGAGCAGCCGTGCGTCAGGCTCCGGCGTCTCCGATTATGATTACTTAGACCTGGATAAGATGAGTCTGTACAGCGAGGCGGACAGCGGATACGGCTCCTACGGCGGGTTCGTGAGCGCACCGACCACCCCGTGCCAGAAGTCCCCCAACGGGGTGCGCGTTTTTCCCCCTACCTTGCCTCCTCCGCCCCAGGCGCAACACCACCTGCTGCCTCACACCGGCGTCCTGCCGCCGGTCCCGCGGAACTCCTGCCTCACCTGCCCGCAGTGCCACCGCAGCCTTACGCTGGACGACCGGGGGCTCCGGGGCTTCCCCAAGAACCGTGTGCTGGAGGGGGTTGTGGACCGGTACCAGCAGAGCAAAGCGGCCGCGCTCAAGTGTCAGCTGTGCGAGAAGAGCCCCCGCGAGGCGACGGTCATGTGCGAACAGTGCGACGTTTTCTACTGCGATCCGTGCCGCCTGCGGTGCCATCCGCCCCGGGGTCCGCTGGCCAAACACCGGCTCGTGCCTCCGGCGCAAGGCAGAATCAGTCGCCGCACGAGCCCCCGGAAGATCTCCACCTGCACCGAGCACGAGCTGGAGAACCTGAGTATGTACTGCGTCCAGTGTAAGACCCCCGTGTGCTACCAGTGTCTGGAGGACGGCAAACACTCCACTCATGAGGTCAAAGCGCTGGGGGCCATGTGGAAGCTCCACAAGGTGGGGAAACTGGTTGAGATTGTTGTTTACTATTAAAAAAATTCACTGATGACTAAAAAAGCATATTAAAACCAGCCTGGTTTAAGATGGTCTAACCTGGTCTGGATGTCTCACAGTCTGGGTAAATTGGTCTTCAGTTGGTTTAGCTGGTCAGCAAGCTGGTCTGCTACACTCTTAAAAATAAAGGTTCCAAAAGAAGGAGTAATGCCATAGAAAATTTATTTTTGGTTTCCCAAAGAATCTTTTCGTGAACAGTTCTTTAAAGAATCATTATTTTCTTATTGTGTAAAGAACATTGTAAAGAATCTTTTTCCACTGTATAGAACCTTTTGTGTGGAAAGATTCCATGGATGTTAAACCTTATTCATGGAACCATCAATGCCAATAAAGAACCTTAATTTTTAAGAGTGTGCAGCCTGACCAGCTCAAAAGTGCTCTAAACCATTTTAAAACCAGCTCAAATCTCCTTTTTTCAGTGGACTGGGCACTCTGGTTTTAGTATAATGTGTCTAGTGCAGTAAGACTTGTCACTGTGAAGGGTGAGACACCACCGGTCTAATTAAAACACAGCGCACGACACAACTAGCCATGATTCAGGCCAAATGAAAAACACTTGTGCACCAGCTCTCCAGCTTAGATTCAACAGAAAAAAAAACAAAGTAATTCAAAGTGATGGAGGTTAAATGCTCCTGTGATGTTGTGTTATTTTCCAACTATCTGTTGATGGGAACTCAACCGTACAGGCTGCTTGTGTTAACTGTGTGTGTGTCTGGATTCCTCAGGGAACATGTAAAACTGCAGTGGCCGTGTAGCAACATGATACAATGAGGCAGTGAGCTGATTTACTGTGTCTGTCTGTGGAAGAGAAAGACTGTATCCATAGGAGAGGTGAAGAATGAAGAAAGAGTCCCCCCTCTCTCTCCTAGTCCTAACATGCATGCATTATGTGAGTTAATAAATTGTGAGTTAATTTAGCAGTGAACACAGCAAGACTGTTTTATTTATTCAGAAACCATTAACACGAGCAATCAACAGGGAGTGAGATGGTGGATCAATAAGTACATGGTTTAACACGGCTCACACAGGTTATGCCTTAGATTTTGCCTTATGCCCAATTTTTTGGGGGGGCGTGAGACCACTAGTGATGCTTCGATATTAAATATTCTGGGTGATATGATAGGATGATAATTAGTGTTATGGCTGATAAGTGATAAATAGGCAATGTTTAAAAAAAAAACATACTAAAAACTAAAGCCAGTCATTTTAAATGCTGCAAGTGAATTAATACACAACGATAATATGAAAATGGATATTCATTTTGAGATTTGCTACAGATTATAAAGTACTATTAAATTACAGTTTTTTTTAAAAGATTAATTTTATGAGTGATGCTGATCTTTTGAGATTTGTCTTCATCAAAGAATCCTGAAATGATCAATGTGTAAAGCAGTTCTGCTGCTTAATATTTTTGTATTAATATTTTACAAATATATTATGCAGTACAACTATTGTTAACATTGATAATAATAAGAAATGTTTCTTGAGCACCAAATCAGCATATTAGAATGATTTCTGAAGGATCACGTGACACTGAAGACTGGAGTAATGATGCTGAAAATTCAGCTTTGCCATCACAAGGATAAATTACTTTTTAAAATATATTAAAATAGAAATGCTATTTTGAATTGTAATAATATTTCACAATATTACTGTTTTACTGTATTTTTTTAATCAAATAAATGCAGCCTTCGTGAGCATATAAGAAACTTCTTTCAAAAATATTACAGACCCCAAACTTTTGAACAGTTGTGTATATCTAATTTTGACTGATAAATTACTATTAATTTTAAGTCTGTTAATTAGAAATTCAATAAAATAATTAAAAATAGTACATTTCAGCTGTGGCGGCTCCAGGATTTTTTCGTTGGGGGTGCTAAGGGGGGGCTTAACAGTTCAGAGGGGGTGCTAAAAAACTAATTAAATTGAGAGAAAGTAATGAATGCCTAAACTTTAGCTATCAGTTTTTTATATACAGCAGCTTCGAAAAAGGCATATTTAATTTTTTTCTGTAGTATTAAACTTCTCATATGCCACTATTATTAGTACTATACTAATGCCAGCTGCCAAATATGACACTTACAACGTAATATAATTTATGAACGAATATAGAAAAGAGAGAAAGTTGGGATTTTGTCTTTTTTCAATTCAATAAAAACTACTCTTTTTTTTTTTTTTTACAATTCATAAAACTATTTCCACACGGGCACACATTGCCGGTGATAACCTCCCCGTGCTGATTTGCATGGTATCATGTGTCGATGATAGCCAGAGATAAGCATAAAAATGGCAATATTAAGAGGATTTAGCATTTCCAATTAATGTAGGCCTGCTTTTTAATAATCATTATTATTAGATTACTTTTATTAACAAATTACATGAAATTATTGCCCCGCAATAATTTCATAGTGCATCACCGCATGATGGCTGTGAGGATAATAAAATAGTATAGCTTACTCCTCATTGAAAATGTTTTTAAAAAGATTTTTTAACACTGCAGTCATCAATGAAAATTCAGAGCAGCTTTATTTCAGGCACTGATTTTCAAAAACAACCTGTTTTACGCCAAATACGTTTCTTCTCAAGTTTTTCACTATACGAGCCACAAAAGAAATATTAAGGGAATAATTTAAGACAGTTATATAGTACCGTTATCAGCATATGTTAGAGTAGATTCGTCTCTCGTTGTCTCAGAGAGAATATGCGCCGTTAATGCAGCGTTAGCTATCAGTTTTTTTACTTTCACTTTCTCTATAGTGAATTGACGTTCACCTCTTGCGCAAAGTTTGCACGTTGCTTGCTTGAGTTGCTTGACCCTTCCCCCATAAAATCAATTGTTTATAGGCCACATATTAGGCACTTTTTTTAAGGTTGTTAATGTTTATTTTTCAATGTTAATGAGAGTGACACCGAGAGTTTAAAAACAGGAAAACAGGGGGGGCTGTGCTGGGGCTAAGCAAGTTTCTGATGGGGCTATAGCCCGGTCAAGCACCGCCCTAGTGCCGCCACTGCATTTCAGGCATTTGATTGCATTTTATTTGGCAGTTTGGCTTGACCTCTGATATATGGTACTAAAATGCACCCCTCTGTCACCTTTAAATTATGTGAGGAGACATTTCCATGTGCAGACATATGTAAGAGCATAAAAAGTTACCTGGCACTAGGAAACCATTCCTATTCAATGTCCACCCCCGCATTTCAAGCACTGCATTACTCCATGTGTTGAGCTGCATCATTTTGTGTGTTCAGTTACATTACTCTCTGTTCAGGGCTCCATGTCTGATGTTGTGGCTGTATAATATCAGTTTGAACTGGGACAGCAGCAGCATCACGGCAGACCCAAATACGGCTTCCCCGTTTTAGCACCTGACACACACACACAAACACACAAACACAAACACACACACACACACACACACACACACACACACACACACAAAATACACACACACACACACACACACACAAACACACACACACACACACACACACACAGAGAGAGATCAGATCTTGGATCAGTGTCCGCTACTATGGTCCCATATGTAGCTGTTTCACTGAACACTGGCGAGCTGGCCTCATCAGAGGAAAATGGCCTCTTTCCGCACTGCAGACACTTGCTCGTCATTCACTAAACAGATTGTAGTTTTGCTGTAACCTCAGGGCACCATATGCTTCTCTTTTTCTCCATTTCTCCATCTATCTTTCCGTGCACAGACACTTACACAGCAAGCAGGAAATGAGGCCTGTGATGTGTTGATGCTCTGAAAGTCTTTTTACTTGAAGGGAGTATATTACTGCTTTTTGCAACAGTGCCAAATATTCCAATTTTAATATTTTTATTGGTAAAATAGTAGTCCACAGATATGGCCAATTCCTATATATCTAGAGTCCTGGGTGTCAGATATAATGTTGCCATATATAGAATATTTTTTATTTTTTAACATTTCACTTATTTTGCATGATTATTTTACATGCTTTACAGATTTTACTAACAGTTCACTAAATTATAAACAGAAATTGTTTATTATCCAGTGAAAAGGCTGTCGTTTGATTTTGGAACTGGTTTATTACTAGTGCAAACATACATAGCTAAAGATTTATTTTAAAGTTCAAATACAACAGAATGATTTCCATGATTAATCTGGAATGATTTCCATCTTTTTTCTCAAAGTGTGCAATTTTTGTGCCTCTGGTGCTCCAAATGGAAATATGAAAAAATGATTGTTTCCAAACATGTTTTCTAAATATTCTTGTTGCCCCTGCTGCCCACCCCGTCTTCTATTGCATGACCAAACTAGTAGTGCGTAGTGTGCAATGCAGTGATATGTTGGGCTCTATATGTGGTATTCTAGTGTGTAACATTGTTATATGAGACTAACTCTTTTAAGGTAAGAAAACTCTTGTGATACATTTACATTTATTGGCAAGACTAAGGAAAGACAGCAGAGGTGAATACGGTAAATTTCAAATAGATTTCACCACACTTGATTAATCACAGTACGTTAGGACAATTGTTTTGTAGTACATTTTCTGAAATTTTATGTTTAAAAACAAATAATGCATTATCTAATTAAATATGGAATTATTTGCATACATTTTCCAGAATGGAAATCTGAACATTATATGAAGCCAGGTTCAAAATTCTTATTTTTATTTTTGACATACTATGGAAGCACAATAGCCCAAAATCTCAAAATTGACCAGTGCAAGAAAAGACAAGGGTTCTGCCTGTGGTGTCTTTCCCTAATTATTTAACTAATGGGTTTGTTGCAACTGGGTCCTTATTACAGAACCAACTGAACTCCAGAATCTTGTCTTGTGTTTACTAACAATGGTGATTTCAGCTCTCAATTACAGGACAAATGCTTAAGATAGGATGTTTCTGTAACACTGCACCTGCTGGGTTCTCGTCGTAGGACTTCTAGGATGTTAGTATGCATTGCTTTAGTGTGTAACACTGTAATGAACTTGGGCTTTAGTGTGTGAGGCTGTCATATGGCTCTAGTATGTAACGTTCTAGAGCATAGTGCTGTAGTGTATATGGCTGTGGTTGTAGTATGTAGGCCATAGAATGAAATTTGGAGCACTCTGTTTCATTCCTTGTTCTCTCATTTTTGTTCCTCGTTTGAGAACAGACCACAAATGAAAGTGGAGGTCTCTTGGCGGATGGTTGTCATAGCAATGTGAGAACATTTATAATGGGATATTTTTCCCACTCTAAAGCAACATCCTTTCACTGTGCCTGACGCACACACATACGCACGTTCACTCCTCTTCCTATTCTCTCACCCACTCTTTAAATGACAGATTTAATGACTAACCTCTCACAAATTATGTCACTTCCTCGCTCAACTCAACTTTCTAGCATAAACACATTTCATGTACATCACTGATTCCCTGTTGTAGCAGATTCAACTGAATGTTAAACTGTGCTAAAGTGTTAAGAGTACAGATTTTTTTTATTATAGTAAGGATAAAAATGATTAAATGTCATTTTAATAAAATATTGGGTCTCTTTATGGTCTTAAATATAATAAAGCGCCATTTCTAAATAAAATGTTGAAAAAAAAATCAAGATTTACATAGTACTGTTCAAAAGTTTGGGGAGAGTAAGATTATTATTATTATTATTATTTTTAAGAATAACTTATTCAGCTAAAATGCATTCAGCTGATCAAAAGTAGCAGTAAAGACTTTTACAATGTTGCAAAAAAGTCAAATAAATGTCAAAAGTAAAAAAAAATGCTAGATCTATTCTTTTAAATTTTATATTCATCAATAAAATCCTGAAAAAATATCATGGTTTCCACAAAAATATTAAGTGGAATAACTGTTTTTAACATTGAAAATAATAAGAAATGTTTCTTGAGCACCAAATCGGCATATCAGAATTATTTCTGAAGGATCATGTGACACTGAATACTGGAGTAATGGCTGCTGAAAATTCAGATTTGTCATCACAGGAATAAATTACATTTTAAAACGTATTAAGTTATTTTAAATCACTGCAAACCTCTGAATAGAAGTGTACAAAAACAAAAAAAAGCATAAAATTGAACTTTTTATTATTATTATTAATATCAATATTATTATTTTTATTTAAAAAATGTTTACATAAAGTTTACGCACAATATGAATTTGAAAAAAATTCAGACAGAAACAGAAATAGTTTATTTTCCAAATGTCAAGGCTGTTGTTAGAATTTTGGAACTGGTTTATCCAAAAAGCTTTAGAAAGGTCCACACATAACCTAAATCCATGCATTAATAAAGCTTTAGTAAAATTAGGTTAGTAAAGTTCAATTGCTCTTTATATATAGTTCCTATATCTTCTCACATCTCTCTCTCCTTCTGTCTTCATGTTTCCAGGGACAGCTCTCTCAAGCACTGAATGTTCTGTCTGATCAGGCCACAGAGGCCAAAGAGTTCCTGATGCAGCTCAGAAACATGGTACAACACATACAGGTACAACAGTGACACACACTAACACTTATGCACTCTTACACACACCTGTGTAGTGCTGTATCAACTTTTACTATCTAATTCTTTCCTCACCTTGTGTTTCAGGAGAATGGAGTTGAATTCGAGGCATGTTTGGTCGCCCAGTGTGATGCTCTGATTGAAGCTCTCAACCGCAGGAAAGCTCAGCTTCTCAGCAGAGTAACCAAAGAACATGAACACAAACTCTTAGTAAGCACAGCCACACAAAACATCCCCAACTCTAAGATAAATACAGTATGCTGTTTGTTTTATATAAATGTGACAAGAATTGTACACTGTAATAAAAATCTGTGGAAAAATGGAAAAGAAACTAGTCATATTCTCCCAGTATATTTTCTGTTAAGTTTATGAAAAATTTCCTTTAATCCTAAAACACAATATGTAATTCAGAATACAGGTAAAACGCCTGTGAAAAATCAATACAGAAAATTCCTATATATTATTTAGCCATGTTTTAGAGTGAAGTGACAAACTATTGGGCAGCAGGGACACATATGCATTATTATTAAGCCTATAACACAGCAAGATGGTTAAAAGCATAACCTAATTATCCAGCCTGCTGTTTCTAGATGCATGTGAGTCATTGAAGGGATTAAGTGTTCCTCAACGTGCATGTCTAACGTCCTCTTCTCAGTTATTGGGCCTCATTCCTTATTTTTAGGAGCTCATTAATGAAAAAACAAAAGCAGAATGACAGCTCTCTGTACTCTTTTGGAGGTAAAGGAATGGTTGGAAAAAATGGATCTGGTGCTAATTACCCAAATCACACAAGTCGATTTGATTTCTTAATTGGAGGTTTAGCGACTGCCACCTTAAGGCTTTTTAGTGTGTTAATAGAAGTGATGAATGAATTAGATTAGCACATAGTTTTTTTATTGCAGCTTTTGCAAGTTGCATTTTCCAGTAGCTTTGTAGGAAAAATACACTGAAAGCACATAAAGTCAACCCAAAAATGTTATTTCATACCTGTAAAACTTAGTTTCTTCCGCAGAATGCAAAAGAAGATATTTTGAAGAATAAACAGAATAAAGATATAAAAAATAAAATGTTTTTAAGTAAACAGTTTTGGTTCCCATTGACTTCCATTGTATGGACAAACATAAATAAGTCAGTAGGAATAAAATTTTGTTATCAAAATTATTCAAAATATCTTCATTTGTGTTCCACAGAAGAAACAAAGTCTTAGAGGTAGGCTATGGAATAAATGATGATATAATTTAGTTTAGTGTTTAGTTTATTAACTAATATTCATGGAAATCTCCACACATTTCTGTATTAGGGCAACAGATGACTGGGCACTGATGATATTTTCTATTTCCCCATTAAAAATTCATTAAATCTCTTTTCTGCCAAAGTTGGATTCAGAATAGTTTCATGCTTAAGGCAGCAGGGCTAATCAGCAGCCATTGTTGGTGTGTCAAAACAGCCTGTTTCTAGCCCAAGCTTCTATGCCTTATATGAAAAGGCTTTCTATCATGGGGGGAATGCAGCTTAATGGTTAAAAATCTGGGCTATTAACACAGAGATATTAGGTTTAACCTCGAGTCATTGTGTCCTTGAATGAGTCTCTGAATCCCAGGCTGCTCCAGTGAGACTGCATCTATAGTTAGTGTGCTGCAATTCTCTTTAGTTGAAATGCAGCTGTGAAATGGCAAGTAACCAAATGTAAAATCACTGTGATTTTAAACAGTTTTAAGAATTCTTGTCAGTTCTAACTCTAGTCACTTATAATGCGCTAACATGATCCTGATTTGGTCTTCCAGTGGGTAGTTGTTAAATGACGTGTCCAGATTAAAATGTAGGCAAATGTAAAATTGGAGTTGTATATTTGAGGTGATTTTATTGCTTACCATTTCTTTTAAGATTTCTATAATCTTTAATCCACCCCCCCCCCCTTCCAATTATCAGCTGACAAAAGCATTTTAAATAGCCTAATTTCTTTTAATCACAAACAAGCTGGAGTGATGACATTAACTCAACTCATGTGCAGTAGATTTCTATTTCTATCTGAAAAAATCGTGTAAAATTGTATCATTTTGATAGAAATTTTAGTTTAGTTTTAGTTTTGTTTATTTTAGTTAACTCAAAAATAAAAAAATTGCTGAAAATCTACCCACCCTTATGCCATACAAGATATACAGTAGATGAGTTTGTTTTGTCATTGGATCAGATTTGGCTAAATTTAGCATCACATCACTTGCTCACCAGTGGATCCTCTGCAGTGAATGGGTGCCATCAAAACAGCTGATAAAAACATCACAATAATCCAGAAATAATCAACACAACTCCAGTCTATACGTTAACACTGTTTGTTTGTAAGAAACAAATCCGTCATTAAGGCATTTTAAATTTAAACTGTTGCTTTTGGCCAAAATATATAATAATCCGTAATCCATAATGATGCTTCCTCCGTTATAGTTTTTAGTTCGATTTAATTGTGGTCTACTTTTTGCAGTAAGTCAGTTAGTGGTACTGTTACTTTTGGCATATATACATTTTTATTACATTGAAAGATGACACATATATTTGTCTGTGAGTTATGAAGAGAAATATACTGTTAAAGTTGTCCTGGTCTCCCCTGCTGTTAGTAGTATGTGAGTTTTTTTTTTTTTCTTTTTCTGCTGTCATCTTATATCGGCCTATTCTTCCTTCTTGTCTCCATGGTGCCACAGACCTGTTCCCATGGTTACAAAGATGTTGGGGTTCTAGTTTTGACCATAGGCTCTGCGAGATGAGACTGCATTTCTTCAGTTCTGTCTAGTTCTGTCTCATACTGTTTGGATTTGAATGGCTCTCATGTGAAGTGTTTTATGTTTGAATCATTCAATGTGATTAGATGCTCTCTGAGACCGTCTACAGCTTTGGATGACATGTGTGTGTGTGTGTATTAGTATGTACTTGTTGTGCATCATGTAAAAGAGATGTAGCCGCTAGGTTTAAGTTGGAGAGGCACACACTGACACATACATTCATCCATTGAAATATGCAGTCATAAAGTGCAAATGGATTTTAAAATGTTTTTTGTAAAAGGTCAGTGATGTGTTTGCTGCTCAGAGAGGATGCAGACTATTGGTCCTGCTGTTGCCTAGCAACCCAGCCACAGCACAGTTATCGTGAATTCATTCTCTTTCTCTTTCTTTCTGCCTCTTTATCTCCTTTTTGTCTCAGGTGGTTCGTGATCAGATATCCCACTGCACGGTGAAGTTGAGGCAGACCACAGGACTAATGGAATACTGTCTGGAAGTTATCAAAGAAAACGACCCCAGCGGCTTCCTGCAGGTCCTTGACCCTTTTAATATCGCACTAATGAACCTCATCTGCTGACATGGTCCGGAAAGTTAGGATGTTTATACACTAGAGAAAGACTAAACTTTTAATGGATGGGAATGCATGAGATCCATTTTAAGGGTGTACTAAGATCCAAATCAGTTTGATGTAAAGCAAATTGGATTTCCAAAGGCTGGACCGCTTCTCTGAAATTCTCATCGGTCAGTGGAGACCTTCATCAGAGTGTTTTTCTCAACATTTGCTCTGCTCTAAAATATTACATTGGTTAGATATTAGGGATGAAACATACAGTATGTATTGGTACAATTTTTTTTCTGTATTGGCCAGTTTGTGCATGCTCATTTCATCAGTTTTTATTTTATTTGTATTACCTTTTATTTGGATAGCACTTATTTAAATTAATTTTTAAAAATGCTAATAAATTAAAAATCTCAAAATAATCTAATTTTGTGATGCCAAACTTAACTTGTAGCATTTTAAAAGCATTTTTTATTTATACAAAATAGTGTTCTATTTGACAAATAAACAATATGAAAAATAATAATATGATAAATAATTATAAAAATTAAATGATAAAATTATTATTAAAATAATAGTCACCAGCCATTATTTCATACTCTATAGTTTGGTGATGTCTACATTCACTTGCATATTTTTAAAAGTATTTTGATTGTAATTTATTGTGTCTCACTTTGAATTCATTTATAAAAAATAGCAGTTTTATATTTTTTACATATTATAATAATACATTTATATATATATATATATATATATATATATATATATATATATACACATATATATATACAGTATATATTATAAAATATATAATATTTTATAATCTCTTTTTTCATGTATCAACCATAACATGAAAATAATTGTCGGCCAGAACTTTAATATCTATGTTATTATATTGCTCTTTGTGAGTGTTGTGCATAACTGGTTGTAAGCCAATGTGACATCATTGGTCTGTTGAGGACCATAGTGTAGACTTTTGTACAATTCACTAAGATTAAAAAAGACTGGTACCTGATATACAAATGGAAAACTGCCTAGAAATTACTTATAAATGAGTGGAAAAGGGCATGGAAATGTATTCATTAAAAAGTGTGATCTTATAAAACTTTTCCTCAAATACAAGGACTCCTGCTTAATGACACTTTGCCTTCCAAAACTTTTCCGATCACAAAATGTTTCTTGCTCCAAGGATTCTTATTAAATTAACAGAAGGTCATACATTTACATAATAGCAACACTTCATTAATTTGACTTAATGCCGTGTAATATATTCTGAATTACAGTCTGTGTGTGTCTGTGTGTGTGTGTAGATCTCAGATGCTCTGATCAGACGGGTCCATATGACGGAGAATCAGTGGGGGAAGGGCTCTCTGACCCCTCGCATGAGCAGTGACTTTGACCTGACGCTGGACAGCGGACCCCTGCTGCAGACCATACACCAGTTAGACTTCGTCCAGATGAAGGGTGAGTCTGTGTGCGTGTGTGATTGGGCGTTTCGTTTTTTTGCATGGCTTTCCTTAATGACACAGTAAGACAGAACACTGGACCCAAAATAACCCTGTCCATCTTTGTTTGTGGCTTTGTGTGTGTGTTTAGTTCCAGCTGCTCCTATTCTTCAGTTAGAGGAGTGCTGTACTCAAACCAACAGTGCGACTCTGTCGTGGAAACAGCCGCCTCTCTCCACCATTGCTGTGGACGGCTACATTTTAGAACTGGATGATGGGAATGGAGGCCAGTTCAGAGTGAGTGTCACATACAGGACACACAGTGAACCCTTTTGTGCTATTGCATTCTCAAGATTATATATGCATTACTGATTAGTTTTTTTAATGTTTGAAAAACATGAAAAGTCTATTATGCTCACTAAGACTGCATTTATTTAAACAAAACAAAATACAGTAAAAATGGTAAATATTATTACAATTTAAAATAACTGTTTTCTGTTTGAATATATTTAAAATAATGGGAATGTATTCCTATGATGCAAAGCTGAATTTTCAGTAGTCATTACTCCAGTCACATGAACCTTCAGAAATTATTTTAATATGCTGATTTGGTTCTCAAATAAATGCAGACTTGGTGAGCATCACAGACTTCTTTCAAAAATATGAATCTTAATTTAAAAATCTTAATTATTCTGCTGCTCAAAAGCATCTTTCAGCCATTAAGATGAATGGGAATTATTCGATTATTTTTGATCAGATTGATCAGATATTAGACAGTTCTGAGTTTGAGTGGGCATGTTGCTTCTGGATACACTCCAAAAACATTTCTGAGCTGAATGCAAAAAAAGTGTGTGGCTAGAAAAGCTTGATATTTCATAAATTGGAGCTAAATTGAACGGCCGGCATTTCAACTCCTCACATTCATTTTCAGTATGGAACTAAAGCTGTGCAAAATCATGTGTGGAAATACACAGCATTGATTAAATTTATGATAAAAGTACTGCATCATACACCAGTATAAATATTCTAGCTTCGTCGCAGCACCAAGCAAAATTGCAATAATAATGACTATTTCGAGCAAATGGAATCAGAGATCATACATTATTATTTTTTTGGTGTAGTATTATTTTTCTTTCTCAAAGCAGACAACACTGCACGATGATTCTGCTCAGCTGACTCAATGATCTGTCCAAGAGAAAGAGGTTTTGCTCTAAAGGAAGAAAAATTTGAGTAAACATTGTTCATGCGTATATGCATGGACGTACACACTCATCCGATGTCAGTGTGCATTGTATTATTAAAGTGATGATTTGTCATTTGGCTGTGAGCAGTCAGAATGAGTGAGTTACGAGGGACACGCATGTATTTCCATTAGATCAAGTCAAGTCCACAAACATGGTGTCTCATCTAAAGATGCCTAAATCTAAAGATGATTCACGCCTTTCACTGCAGAAGTCTATTTATATATTAGAGGACCACTGCACCCACAAACACACACACTTATATGATGTATGTGTAAATGTAATTTATTCCTGTGATGCCAAAGCTGAATTTCTCCAGCCTTCAGTGTCGCATGATCCTTCAGAAATCATTCTAATATACTGATTTGCTGCTCTAGAAATATTTCTTATCATTATCAATATTAACAGTTATTCTGCTTAATATTGTGATGCATTTTTTAGGATTCTTTCATGAATAGGAAGTTCAAAAGAACAGCATGTACTGTATTTGAAACAGAGCTTTTGTAACAACATACAGTAAAAGTCTATACTATCACTTTTGATCAATTTAGTGCATCCTTGGTAAATAAACATTACCCCCCCCCCCAAAAAAAATTGTTTTGGGTGTTCTGATCAAAAAGTAAATCACTTGAGATTAAACTAAGACACTTATACCATATATAGCCACACACACATACACACTCACATGTACACATTCCCATTGAAATACACTCTCTCAGACACACACATTGTAACCTACACATTGACACACACACTCAACTATCCTCTAAACAGGCCAAGCTCTTATTTTAGAAAGCCAGGTTCATGTGTTCTCATATTTGCTCCATTTTTTGGGTCGATTTTTAGCAACAGTATCACATTGTGTTTTTCCCAAGATATTCATCAGCATATAGAAAATTTGCATACTATGCAAAGTGTGTCTACTACATACTGCAGAAACAGAGTACACTAGCATACTACATACTAATATTTCTGTATACAAATTGTCCAAGTGCCTTGTAATACCAAGGCTGAATTTGATTGTGTATACTCTTACTAGAGTAAGAGTAGTATGGTAGTACATTATTCCGATTTTAGCCATGGACTTATTTGTTTGTCATAATGCCATTTACACAGAGCACTGTGTGCTGGATTCTACAGTAGATCCCGCAAAGCAGTGTGCTCAATCTGGCCATCCATTTCAAGTGTGACCAATAAACCCAAAGTAAAAAGGGGTTTTTAACATCTTTTCATTCAATATTTGATTAGACTGCCAAATGTTTACACATTTTAACACAAAATTGTGTGAAACGTGTATACTGTTTGTAGCGAATTAATCACTTACATTGTTGTTTAATTTAGCTCTTTTGTTTAAGCTTTATTTTAGCTTTAGGGGATCTTACGATTTGATATGATCAATTGATATTAATCAAAACGTCCTTATTTAACACTCGTCCAGCGAGTTGTCAGTATATCTGATAAATTCTGTTTATTCTTGTGGCCACAATATAATACAGAATTATTTAAATAACTGTATGACAGTTATGAGCATATAGGTAACTTGATCTGAGCAGGATTTGATTTGAATATTACACACAGAATACAGAACACTTCTCTATAAATCAAACAAGAGTTTATTTGCTATCTTACTACAATACATGAACTAAGCTAAATAACATAAAACAAAATACATACATACACACACACACACACGATGAATTTAATTGAGAATGATTACAATCTAGCACTGTTCTACTTCCACACGATTTACGTGTCGATCATCAAATGGAGAACTATCTTAATTTTACCTTAGAGATAGATACGACCAGTTCAGCAGAATAAAGGTTGTTCGATACCTTGCTTTTAAGTTGAAATGGTCACTGATCGAGGAAACCCCGCGTTTCCCGGATGTTGGGAAACCCCGCGTGTCGCTGTGTGACGTCACTCTTGGGGATGCCCTTCTGTTGTTGCTGGTTTGGTTGCTCTGCGTTGCTTAATGCTTCAAGGAAGTCTGTTTCGATTTCTTATGGCTTTAGATGTTGAAGTTCCTTTCGCGTAGCTTCAGACTTTCAAGAGTTTCTTCAGAGTTTTGACGAAGTGTTGGTTTAGTCTTCAAAACTCGGCCAGGTGTTAAAGGCTCCGAGTTTCAAAGAAGCGCGCGATTTCCGAGCAGAACGAGAGAGCGAGCCCGTTGGAGAGCGGGGATCCGCTTTTTAAAAGGGACTGACGTCAGAGGCCTTCCGTTCAACCCCCAGAGGCTTCCACCAACCAGATTGTCCCTCTGGATGGAGCTCCACCTACACGGCTCATTTTCCACGCAGCTAATTTGTCTGCTTAGTTATTTAGTCACATGAAGAAAATATCTTTTAACATGTTCTAATCACACATTATTATACTCAATATTAACTTCCCATGCACGACAAATTCTTGCATTTGTCCTGACCGTTAATATGAAACCAAACATAAGGTATTCGACATACATTAATAGCTTTCATGCTAAAACTAACTTAGAAGGGATCTATTTAAAGATTAGAAATAACACATCCTGCATATACGATATTATAAGTGTAGTCCTCACTTTACAGGAGAAAGTTATACCTCAAAAGATTATAAAAACATACCATTGATTACAATGACACAGTCAGCTTATAAATGACATAAAATACACATTGATATATTTTGTAAAATATATTGTATATATTGCTTTTGATAACATAGCTTGAATAGCAGTAGTGACTACTATCAATTGTCCTTTTGGAACACTTTATAAAAGTCTTTGAGTCTTTTTAGCAAAGTCAATAAACAGAAACAAGCTGGAAGGTTCTGTTCCTTGACCAAGAAGGGCAAAAGAGAGTGCATTCCTTCGGAGGGGGAATGAAGATGAGAGGTGCTGAGCATTATGTTGTTTAGGTCTGTTGAACGTCTGCCTTAACATATATCTGTCTTGTTTGTTGGTTAAATCATAAATTTAGGCGTTACATGATCAGGGAGTCCATAAAGTTTGTCGTTTTGTCCATTGCCAGATGTTTACCTCAAAGCTCTCCTATTTTGAGAGGTTTCTTTACGATGATAACCCAAAGGCATGGCAGGAAATTGGCCAGCCAGTTGGGTGAGGTGCTCTTCCTCTGTCAATTTTATGACTTTGCAGATAGAGATGAAAGTTTCTTTAAGCCTGAGGAATTTTGTGGTTGCACTTAGTGTGTGTGTGTGCGTTCTTTCCTCCACACAGGTCCTACACATCCCCCTTTTGCTCGGTGAGGTTCCCATTGCGAACGTCGGCGGGCACTGGAACAAGAAGCAGGGAGAACAGGCACACACAAGACACAAACAACATCTCCATCACTGACTGAATCCTGGTGTAGGGTAATTTGGGCAAGAACAGGTTAGGAACTTGAGAAGATGTAGGGGTGCATTCTTTAGGATTACCGGCAATTGAGTCATTCCGATTGGTTTAATTGTCAGGGGTTCGACGAGGCGGTATAGGCGTGATCTCAAGCAGGTTGGTTGAGTTCTCAGGTTCGGGTTCTTGGTCGGTTTTATCACGTCGGAAAATGCGTGGGACGCCTGACGTGCATTTGTTAAAAGACTCTTGAACGGCGTTCACTCGCTTGTGTAGGAGGAAGGCCAGTGTCAATGTCACAACTTACCCTACAATAGTAGAGATGCAAAGCGCTGTGTCAGCGGCAGACCAAGACCGAATAATAGGCGCGCCAGCGGGCGGAAGGCGAGCGATAGCTTCTAAAGCCGTATCAACAGGAGTCAAGTCAATAAGTTGCGTTCCTTCCTCCTTGATCCTTTCTTCCAATTCTGGATCAAGGACGAAGGAGTGCTGTTTGAAGAAGGGCGAGATTTCGATTTCAGCCTGATACTCGTCGTCGGTAAGGTGATATGATGCTAACTCGTCGATATGGAGGATCGAGCCCTTAGGGACATTGATCCATAAAGTTTGGTTGGGCAAGGTAATGCGTGTGGCTGTGTCGTGTTGATCGTATGTGAGGGTAGCTGTTCGTGCTGGGGTGTTGACCAGCCATCGGTTTCCGATGATTTCGGCTTGCGTTACCTCGACTTGAGAACGTGGTGTCGCTTCGGCGGGGCAGCTAATGTCGTGTCTAATGGATTCTAGGCCGCAGATGCCCTCAGTATTATCGCGTACGAAAGGTTTACTCGGGCAAAGGAAGTGAATATACTTCTTGCGCGTACACATCCTTAGGTTTGGGGCCAAGTACAACTGCTCGTTGTTATCGTGATACGCAACGACTTCAGGAGTGTGGATTTTGACATAGGTGTCCCCTTGCCAAAATCCCACATTCACGACGTCTTTGAGCCGGTAAATGTTATTCGAGTCGATAATGGGCAAACTGAGGAGAAAGGCCAAGTCGCCTGCTTCCGGGTCTACGTACAAGGGAATAGCGATACCCAGGGAAAAGGCGAGATGGGTTTGGATGGGACTAGCATGGCCCGCGGTGGCCGAAGTTAGGATATTTTGGACAAGGTCCAAGAGGTATCAAGTAGTGTGCAATCCTACCCATGGCTAAGTTATCAATTGAGGACTTACTTCACGTAGCATGTAGGTCATGATTTGGTGGGTCGCCTCGATCGGTTGATAACGGTTCTCACAACGAGTTACAACGACTTTATTGAAGGGAGTCAATCTTAATTTTGGGACCTGGATTTAAATAATTGGTAAAGGAAGTTCCCTGATGAGGGGACTAGAGGGGAGAGGAAATTATAGTGAAAGAGGAAGAAGAAAAAAAAACAAAAACAAAGAGAGACACAGGTGAAAGGAAACAACAAAACGAGAAACGGCGGCACAAGGACACCGAATGAGGTTAGGCAGCAAACGAGTGTCACATGTGTGGAGTATCTCCTCTCTACTAGAGGCTGGCTCTAGCAGTGCAGCTGAGGAGAGAGTGTAAGTGTTGTGTTTCAACAAGGTCGCTATATGTTTTCCTAACAACAGAAATTATGTTAGTGTGGTGTAGAGCATATGATTGTCGGTCTGTGTCAGTGGGTTTGATCTTCCCCCTTTTCCAGTCGGCTGGAGCTCTGGTGCCTCTTTATCTGGTTTCGATGGACCCATCGAAGGACTGGCTCGCTGCGCCCTTGTCCGATTTTGATTCGGTAGGCGACAGGTGAGAGCTTGTCTACAATCGCGTGGGGTCCTGTCCAGTGAGGTAGGAACTTCTTTGACAGGCGATGGGGAGCGTTCTGCCTTGGTCGGGCGAAGCTGTAGTACCACACTTTGTCTCCGACATTAAACTCATGGTGAGAGGCCTTTTGGTCGTAGTAGGCTTTACGACCTTCCGCGCTTCGTTGTAGTTGCTGTTGAGCGAAGGCGAAAGTCGTTCTCAGGTGCTGATGCAACTCTTCCAGGTATTGGTGAGTGGTATAGGCGGTGACGAGGTTCAGGTCACCAGGTTGGTACAGCAGGTGTAGCGGTAGCGTCATGTTTCTCCCTGTCATCAATGTGAACGGGGGTACGCCGGTAGACTGGTGAGGGGTGGCTCGAGCAGCCATCAGTACCAGCGGAAGTTTAATATCCCAATCCTTTTGATTGGTGGACACATACTTCTTCAACATGCTGACCACTGTTTTATTGGCCCGTTCAACTTGACCCGAGGAAATTGGGTGATGGCTTATATGGAGCTTGGCCTGTACACCGAGGAGTTTCCACACTTCCTGCATGATGTCGGCGGTGAAGTGGGTTCCGCGGTCAGAGTTGACCCTTAAAGGCAGTCCAAATCTTGAGAAGATGTGGTTCATTAACAGGCAGGCTGTTGTTTCTGCTGTATCATTGGGAGCTGGGAGGCACTCTATCCACTTCGTGAATTCGCAGACCACGGTGAGGAAGTATTTGTTACCTCGCGTTGAACGTGGCAGGGGTCCTACCCAGTCTATTTGGAGGTCCGACCAGGGGAAAGTCACTCCTTTCCTTTGCAGTGGGGCTCGGTGGTTTGGGTTTGCCGGTTGAAACTGGCAACACACCAGGCATCCTTTTACGTATTCCGCCACGTCTTGCTGCATGCCAGGCCAGTATGCTACTTGCTTGAGTGTTTCATAGGTGGCCTTGGCGCCATGGTGTCCTGCGCATGGTGCATCGTGGGCGTGTGTCAGCATCATCCCCCTTTGGCCGTGAGGGACTACGAGCTTTGGCGTAGTTAGGGGCTCAGGGACATACGCGAGCACACCGTCTCTCAGATGCAGCATGTGCTTGATTGAGTGGAGCGTGCGGAGCTCGGAGGAAGTAGCTAGGTCGGAGGTGGAAATAGGATGAGATAAGGGGTCGGAAATGTGAGCTGCCATAGTTCGCAGTGTTTGATCCGCCTTTTGGAGTGTGAGAAGATCGTTAGCAGCGAACTGAGGTGAAATGGCAATGTGGGAGGAGGTGGGGTTTTGTACGCCAGTGGCGTGTTGGTGGCGGGTTATGGCCGCTACTGAAGGGTTGGGAGGGAGGGCTTGAAATGTCCAGGACTCTCCGTGTAATGCACCTGCTTTGGCGAGGGCATCGGTTTGGTCATTGAAGTCTTTGTCTTGTCCTGGTTGACGTGAATGACCTCGAACCTTTTTCCAATAAACGATAATGTCATGTTCAGTGACAATGGCATCGCCTGCTTGGAAGAGTTCCTGGTGTTTGACAGGCTTGTTGTTAGCTGTCTTGAATCCATTCTGTTTCCATCCAGCTAAATAGCATGTAAAGCTTAGACGGGCGTAGTTCGAATCGGTACAGATGAGGAGTTCTTTGATGTTGTGGGATGCCGCCATTTGAAGTGTGATGAGAATGGCTGCTATTTCAGCATATTGCGATGAGCGAGGGCCTAAGTTGAATTGTTGCGGTGGGCAGGGGTCGTTGTTGAGCCAGACCACTCCCGCTCCAGCTTGTAAATTGCCCTTGTGGTTGTAAGAGGAGCCGTCGACATATGCTGTGGGCATTCCTTCACATACATTCTCCTCGAAGTACCTGTGATTCGTCAGTTGAGGTTGTGGCGGTTCTTTAGGTTCCGCTGGAGTATGCAGCGTGTCCGTTGAACAGTTTTGACAGGCCGCTAGCCCGTTTCCAAGTGAGGATTTGTAGTTTTGGGCATATCTTGCCTCGACGTCTCGTCCTTGGAGTGTCATTAGCCAGGTAGCTATGCGTGCGTTGGTCACCACGCCATCTCTGATGCGTTGACTGTTTAGGAAGGTGACCGGCTGATGACAAGTCTCGATGATGACTTTCTGTGCGCCGATGTAATTAGAGAAACGCTGGATAGCCCACACAGTGCAAAGCAAAGCCTTTTCGCAGTTTGAGTACTTGCATTCTGGGGGAAGCAGCGTTTTGCTGGCATAAGCGACCACTCGTTTGTCTTTGTCATGGAGCTGGTATAGGCCTGCGCTGAGGCACTGATTGGAGAATCCAGCGTCCAGATAGAATTCTTTTTCTGGGTCTGGGTAGGCAAGGCACGGAGCAGAGCACAGGCGCTGTTTGAGCTGGCCCATTGCTGTGTCCTGTGTTTCCGTCCAAACGAAGGGTTCATCCTTTTTCAGGAGGGAAGTTAGTGGTCGTGCGATGTCAGCGTAGTTTTCGATGAACTGACGGGAATAATTGCACACTCCCAGAAAGCTTCGCAGCTCAGAGATGTTAGTCGGCGTCTTTATGCTTTGGATTGCTTGGGTGCGGTTAGACTGTGGCTCGATGCCGTTTCTTCCGACAAGCAATCCGACATAGTTCACCTTGGTTTTGCACCACTGTCCTTTGTGAAGGGCGATCTTGGCTCCTGCCGTTGTCAGCTGGTTTAGGACGTGATTGATCTCTTTGAGGTGGTCTTCCACACTTGAGCTTTTCATCAAAACGTCATCTACATAGACAAGGTTGCCTCTGGCTCTGGCGTCAGGGCATGCTTTGTTTAGGAAGATGTTGAATTCTGCTGGTGAGTTGGCATAGCCGAAGGGACACCGTGTGAAGGTGTACTGTCGATTGCCAAAGGTGAATGCCAGCTTGTGTTGGTCATCGGGATGGACAGGGATTGTCCAGAACCCGGAGGCGACGTCCAGTGTGGAAAGGATCGTCGAGCCTTTGATTTTTGGAATTTCTTGATCCAACTGGGTCATAGGCCATCGTGACAATGGTACTTGCTGATTCAACTTGCGATAGTCGATGGTGGGCCGCCATTTGCCGTTTGGTTTTAGGACTGGCCATATCGGGGCAGAGTATGTGCTGTTACAGGGCCGGATGACCCCCTTTTCCAGCATGGAGTCAACGATCTCTTGCACTGGCTCGTATGACGCTATTGGAATCTTGTACTGTCGCACAAATGTGGGTGGCGCATTTGGGTTTGTCGGGATGCGCACAGTGTGGATGTTTGTCAGTCCACAATCCAGGGAATCCTTTGCGAAAGAGTCCTTGTATTTGTGCAGAACCTCTTTGAGTCCTTGGCGATCCGCTTCATTGTGGAGGGCATCTGCCTCACTCAGGATCTGTTGAACTTGTGCGTTGAACCCGGCGTAGGGTTCTTCCGCAGTGAGGTCATTTGAGGGGCTTTGGGCCCCGATGGTCACCTGTGTAGGTGATTCTGTCGCAGGCTGTGTTGAGACAGCATAGACAGCGAGATGAGTGTCATCTGTTAGTTCTGACCGGCAGACGCTTTCTCTGGACACCGGCAGAATGGACGTGATGGCAATGACTTCATGGGGTTTTGTGAACGTTACGGTGTCGTCGTAGTCGTCTGACATTAGCTGTGTGGGTATAGGGCCTATGACAGGTACCATCAGTTCAAAGTCGTGGAACGCCTGGCTGATGAGCCATCCCAGGTGATTGGCTTTGGGAACGTGGATGTCTTGGGCCGTACAGTTGTTGAACAACACATACACAGCACGAGATGACACTTCCATGAGAGGTGTGGCTTCCAGAGTCAGTCCGAGTTTTAAGCAGGTCCTGGAAGGTTGGAAGAAACCTAGCTTACTGTTGAGCATTTGGCCAGGTCGCATGTTGAGGCGGACGCTGACACTCTTGCTGTAGGCAGGTATTGTGGCTTCTTGCTCCGTGATCATAGCACATGCGTCTGGCATGGTTTGACCGGATTGGAGACTCTTGAGGTTGACTGACGTTGTCAGTTGGTGTGACAGGGGAGCCCATATGATGTCGTTTACGGTATCAATGCAAGCATTGAGCCGGACCAGGATATCCGCTCCAATGTAGATGTCATGCGGCAGGTCTGAGACAACGAGGAAGTAGTGAGTTAGCTGCCTGTTGTTCCATCGTATGTCCAGAGCGCAGATGATCTTGGAGGTGGCCATGGTTGTCGACCAGGGACTGAGAGGGAAGCGGCTGTGCTTAGCGACATGTGGTAGACACTGATGTCTTTGCTTCAATGTTTTGAATAGCTTCAGGCTGATGGCTGAGTTCTCTGCCCACAGGGCTAGTGCCGTGTCGGACACTGATGTGCCTTGGACATCTATTGCAGTCATGATTCGAAGGGGGCCTGCGTTTGATTCAGGCTCCTGCAGTGAGCAGAGGAGAGGGTCCTTGTCCTTGCTGTTTGTGCTTGGTCCAGATCCTGGCTTTGCTACTGCATCATCGATCAGTGACTTAGGGACGGTGTCTGTGACTTGACACTGCGACTCGTTGGAGTCTAACGCCTGGCAAGGCAGAGGTTCACGGACTTGTGTCCACATCTTTAGGTGCTTGAAGTCTATTAGAGGTTCGAAGCGATTAAGCAGATCTTTCCCAATGAGGAGTGGATACGTTTTAAGTGGTGAAACGTATACGGGATGGACGAGGTCCATCGATCCCACTGTTAGGTGAATTGGGGCCACATGTTTTAGTTGTAGGCCCGTGTGGGAGTATGCTTGAAGGTTTAGTTCACACTTTTGGAGTTTGAGGGTTCTGTTAGTCCTCTTTGATCTTTCTTGGATTTCCTCCAGGAGTTCGGTAGACATTAGAGTAATGTCGGCTCCCGTATCGAGGAGGGCTTCGACTCTGATGTGTCGTTCGATGATGATGGAGAGGTAGAATTTTCTGGCTATACCTTTCTCAATGAGATCGCCTAGGAGTTGAGGGACTGGAGTTTGGGAGGAAACAGTTAGGATATCAGGGCTGATGGGGCTTTCTTCGGAGGAGTGGCAGATGACCAAGACAGCACTTTCAGGAACTTGAGGGGTTTCGTCAGCAGGTGTTTGTTGGACGCTGCTGTAATTCGGAGCATTAGGTGTTGAGTTAGTGTCTAACTCTGTTGCTGGGTTTTCAGGTGGGGTTTCGTGTCCATCTGAAGTTAGTGTGATTACGGTTCTCTGAGAGTGAGGTGAAGGAGTGCTGTTCTCCTTGGCTGGTTGTGTCAACTGGTCGCTGCCATCTCGTCCGGCCGCTAGTCAGGCTGAATCTGGTTTCTCTTTCTTTTCCCATTTCCGATCTTCCTCCTTCCGTTGGAAGAATTCTTTCATCATCATTTTCATCAGTTCTTGTGAGTCGTAACACGGTGGTGTCTCTTGTTCCTGTGTGGGTTCAGTTTGAGCTCGGTCAGCTTGGAATCTTTGCGAATTCTTTCGTCGATTCCTTGGGCTGGTTGCTCCAGGGTGAGTTTGTCGTCTTCCCTTGGAGTTTCCGTTGGATTCCCATGAGCTTTTTCCTCTTGAGTTTCCAAATGAGCTTGGCTGGTTCCACGATCTCTCCCAATGACTTTCGTGGGGCTTGACTGGTCCCATGTCTTTTCCCAGTGGCGTCCAGGTGAGCGTTGGCGTCCACGTGGTCCATCCCAGCGTTCGTACCTCTGTTTAGATCGGGTACCAGCATGGGAGTCTCGTTCTTTGTTGGACGAGGGTGCATTCCACTCCCTGGGTGGCGGCTTGGCATTGTCTTGGCGTTGAGCGCCCTCTAGCGCCAGCCCTTGACTTTGAGTGTTAAAGTCAAGAACGGCTGGGGTTCTGGCATTCTTTTCTGAGGCCATCTTTTGTTTGCCGTAGGCTTTCTGCGCCAAGTCTCGTAACTGCTGAGTATTCATTGTCCGTGGACATGCGAGAACGCCAAGATGGTGGCTTACGCCAGGATGAAGGTTTCGTAGGAAGAGAGTTTTAAAGTTCAGTTCATCCTCCATGTCAGGTTCGTTGCGAGTTCCAAAGTATGCCCATCTGAGTCGGCTGTAGTAGGCTTGAGGAGGTTCGTGACGTCCTTGTCTCGTCTCCAGGGCAGCCACGAGGCCTTGTTCGTACTCAGGGTCGGAGAACTCTTTAATGAGGGCTTCTCGAAGCAGTTGGTAATCAGTCTTTGTGTGAACAGGCTGCCTGTCCAGGAAGCTGCGAACTTCAGAACTGGATGTTGTTCGAAGTAAATATAGTCTATCTTTGTCCGTAACATTAGGTCGCATTTCCAGATGGAAATCGATATCTTGGAGATACGCTTGGACATTTGGGCTATTTGGCACGCTCGGGGTGAATTTGCCAATGTTCCTGGCGAGCTTGTCGAGGTCTTTTAGGTCCAAGCCGTGCGATGATCTGTGACTGGCTGCAGCAGATTCTTTTGGCTGAGGTAAAGTGAGGTAAAGTTCTCCAGAGTGAGTTGGTGAATGTTTCAACACCACCCCCTCCATCTTTTTCTCACGTGTCAGTCCAGGAACAGGTGTACCGGTCCTGCTCGGCAGGGGTGAGGTCGATGCGCGTCGTGTCCTTGGTGGCTCACGGCGCAGTTCGTAAGCATGCTTGAGTTCCTCTTGGAGACTGTCAGATTCCTCTTTGACGTAGTCAAGCTGTCGTGTTAGACGACTAACCTCGTTTCGTGACTCATCCAGGTGAGCTTCAAGGGCTTTGATTCTGCCGTTTTTATCTCTGAAGTCGGCTTTTGCTTTCTCCAGAAGCTGTTCAGCATACTGTAGCTTTTTGGACCGATCATCGTAGTCTGCCTTGACCTGTTCCAATTCTTGGCTAGTAGCTGCTAGGGTTTCTTTTAGCTGGTTGATCTCCTCCTCAGTGCCTTGTTCCGCCTCATCCGACCCTTCCTGTCGTTCCTGAGCTTCAAGTTCCAGCTGCTCTATGCGTCGTTGTGCGCGTGTCAGCTCCTGCTGGCGTTGTGCAGCGTGCTTGTCGCTCAACTTGAGGGTGGCGATGAGTGTGTGGCTTAAGGAGCCGTGATCTTGGCTAATTCTTTGTGATTGTAGCTGTGACTTGGGTCTTGTGCCATGAGGCTTGTTATGTTGTCATCCAGCTGGTCTTGTGTCTGATGTTTTAGTGTTTCAGCAGCCTTAGGGAGGAGGCTGTTTGTTGCAATGCTTAGCCATGTTTCCAAATCCTCCCAGTGACCGACATGTCCTGTTGTGTGAGACATGTTTGGGCGTGGTGAGTCTCGAACCACGACTGACACAGACCTTGAAAAGAAAAACAAAACAAAACAAAACAAACAAACCAAAACAGAACAAATCAACAAACAAGGGGTGTAGATGTGCAATATAGAATGTGTACTAGTGTTGACTGTGTAAAACAGGTGGGTGTGGTTCTCTGTGACTGTGATCCTCTGGGGGCGTGCTTCTAATTTGTAGCCTCTGTGGGGGAAAATTGAGCACACACACACAGGTAGCACAGCTAGAGAACAGGTAAAGAGAAGAAGAAGAAGAAGAAGGTTTCTTCTAATCAGAGGATTTGTAAATGGGAATTTTTTTGTAAGTCTGTGATTGCAATTGGTTTTCTCCGGTGTGAAGGAAAACAATAACAATGACAGCACTGGTCCCGTTAATGGCCAAAATTGACACCACAAGCTAATTAGAGTGTTCGCGTGCTTGAAGTTTTCCGGCGCCTTTCTTCTGTGGACCTGCTTTAACCTGGTAGGATTTCACAAAGAGGAAGGTAAATGGAAAACAATTTTGACATGTTCTCAAGTTCCACAAATACCTGTTTCGATTGCTAAAGTTCTCCACTTGTGATCTTCACACAGGCAAAAATCTCAGCAACAGCAGCAGTAGTCAAATTAGAAGATAGCAGCAGGAAGAAGAGAGAAAAGATGAGAGTAGGATTTAGGATTAGTAACAAAGGTGGCAGCGCTGAGGCGCTGTTGAGTTGATGCACCTAGGGGTTTTGCTTTGCTAATTTTAGTAGGATAAACACACTGGCCTAAGTGTTAAGGAAACCTTAATTTTTTCTTTCTTTTGGAGGTTTGCTTACTTAGAAGGGTTTTCCTAATTAGAAAGTTATTATACTCTAGGCTTTGTGATGAATGTAAATCGCTCCAGTGGTGTTCAGCAGCAAGGCCCACCGCCCGAGCGCACCAGGTGAGCTCCTGTAAGGGTTTTGCCGAACACTCCGCCCCCACCGTATTGCTGTGAGCCTCTCAGACAGCTGTGGCTTTTGGCACAACCGGGCTGGGACTCGGGTGAGTTATGTCAAACGACTGCTGGCCTGAAGAGGGGCGGGGCTAAGTCCCGGTGTCTATCCGTCAGTGCGAACCCGAAGTTCGGCGTACTTCGTCAATAGATTGGCCGGAATGGTATATCCGCACCTTCGCCCAGTCAGCCGTTGACTCCTCCTCCGATACCCGATTGCTAGCCTGCTGCGGGCCGTCACTTTGCAACACTAGGACGGAAATATTCAGGTTTCCCTTCAGCCTGCACCAGGTACAGTCAGAACGGGTGACTCCACTTGCTGTAACTCACACTGGAGGCAATTTCACTTCACTAACCAAGCACTAGGGGGAGCCCTATCTCCTATCAGGCCTAAGAAAAGGGAAAACTTTTAAAAGTTAATTTAATAACAGACGGAGAGAGACCAAACAGGTTGGAACCAAAACTCAATTGCAACTGAAATTAGAATTTCAAATTAGAAATGGTAGTTCCTAATTCCAATTTTATGATGTTATCATTTAAATTTGATAGGCTTGATTAGGATTAAATTAATCAATAGGGTATCCTTGAGGTAGGATCCTTATTAGCCAATGCTGGAATTAAAATTTCAGAGCAATGATTTATAGTTAAAGATCTAACTTAACGATGTTTGTCATTAATATTAGAAGACACCTGTGATTATAATAATCCTTAAATATTGAAGCAGGGTAATACAAGCTCTAATGAGTTGCAGATGAAATTAAAATTTCAGAGCCTTATTGGCAGTCATGGATTAAAATCTTAATGATATTTTTCATTAACATTACAGGCGATTACATTTCATTGATCAGCCAATAGTGTTGACATAGGGAAACAGGAACTGTAATTAATTATTAAATTAAATTAGAATTTTCAAATTCGTAATTAATTATGAAATTAAATTACAAATTCCACATCCCTAATTTCGTATCCCTAAGCCTGACCAATTACTAATTCCTTGTGTTATTCAAATCATTAGAACAAATTAATCCGTATCGTCTCAACTATAAAGGAAATTTAAAAATTTTCCTGGGCCAGACGATCAAACACTTTGATAGTTAATAATTAAGATCTTAATGTTATTGTTAAATTATCAGAGCACACATAATTATCTCAATCAGTCTATGTGGAATCGGGAAATGAAATTATTTTAATGAAATTAATTTAATTTCACATCTGGGATTAATTATGGAATTAAATTATCAATTTCAAATATTTCATAGCAATTCATCCAATGAGATTCTTAAAATCATGAGAGCGCAATCATAATTAAATTAATTATCTTCCTATCAAAGCAATGAGGCTAAGACCCAGCGTTAATTTATAATAAACCCAATAGTTATGAAACTAATATCTGCTAAATATGAAACGAAACAAAACAACCTAAAGGCAACTACTTGTTAAAACCACCTATGACATCGCTGGTCTCATTTCAATGAAAATCAGCTGCCTTGCACATTAAAGGTTTATTTAAATTTGTATTGTTATAGTCCTTTCACATTATAAGTTATAAGAGAGAATGAGTGAATTCAAAAGAGAGAAGGAACTGATGTGAACAGTTTAGTGTGAGTTAAAGTTCAGCTGTGAAGAGTTAACGTATCAGCACTTCAAAAACACACTGCAAACACACACGCATTCAAACCCACAGCTACAAAATGCTAGCCTTCAATGCTACTAGCTTTGCAAGCTACTCATTGCTTCAGTTAGCCAAGCTAGGCTGTTGTTTACAACAGCTCAAAATGGCCTGCGCACTTCCTGAGTTACGCGTCACTATGGTGACGTCAGGGAACCTGTCATTTCCGATGCACAGATTTCAACAATCTCAACTCGTTCAGAGAGATATACATTAATCCATAGATTAATTATAAACACCTTTTTGGCCACGGCGAGCCTTAGTACATTAATTCTGTCTAACTTCACAGACAAAACACAGTGGATTTTTCATCACACAATTCATTCTTGATCAAGATCAATAACTATTCTCCCCAGAACGCGTTTGGGCCACTCTTCCGAGCGCCGCGTCCGATTTCACTCTTTTTAGTGACTCAAAGATTGGCAGAGAAAAACACAGGTAGCTAATCTGATATTCTCGCCGGGAGATTAAATAGCATATCCGGAAGTGGAACACGCACAAAACGGATCACGCTATTAAGGCCTTATGGAAGAGAGGAATGAGGAAATTCGCTCATTTGTCTCTTTTGCGCTTCTAGAGCGACTTTTTGTCTTACAAGACAATTCATATACTGCAGTTAATTTCTCAAACAATTAAAATTGCACTTTAATTCATTCAAAACGCATTGCCATGCATACAGTACCACAAACACAAACAAACTCTGTCTATTTTGTATCTACACTACTTCTTCCGGTTAAAAATAGGCAAAATACAAAAATATGTTTTTCTGATTATGAATATTCAAATCATATTTTGCCCGCATCCTCCACCATATATGTAGCGAATTAATCACTTACATTGTTGTTTAATTTAGCTCTTTTGTTTAAGCTTTATTTTAGCTTTAGGGGATCTTACGATTTGATATGATCAATTGATATTAATCAAAACGTCCTTATTTAACACTCGTCCAGCGAGTTGTCAGTATATCTGATAAATTCTGTTTATTCTTGTGGCCACAATATAATACAGAATTATTTAAATAACTGTATGACAGTTATGAGCATATAGGTAACTTGATCTGAGCAGGATTTGATTTGAATATTACACACAGAATACAGAACACTTCTCTATAAATCAAACAAGAGTTTATTTGCTATCTTACTACAATACATGAACTAAGCTAAATAACATAAAACAAAATACATACATACACACACACACACACGATGAATTTAATTGAGAATGATTACAATCTAGCACTGTTCTATTTCCACACGATTTTACGTGTCGATCATCAAATGGAGAACTATCTTAATTTTACCTTAGAGATAGATACGACCAGTTCAGCAGAATAAAGGTTGTTCGATACCTTGCTTTTAAGTTGAAATGGTCACTGATCGAGGAAACCCCGCGTTTCCCGGATGTTGGGAAACCCCGCGTGTCGCTGTGTGACGTCACTCTTGGGGATGCCCTTCTGTTGTTGCTGGTTTGGTTGCTCTGCGTTGCTTAATGCTTCAAGGAAGTCTGTTTCGATTTCTTATGGCTTTAGATGTTGAAGTTCCTTTCGCGTAGCTTCAGACTTTCAAGAGTTTCTTCAGAGTTTTGACGAAGTGTTGGTTTAGTCTTCAAAACTCGGCCAGGTGTTAAAGGCTCCGAGTTTCAAAGAAGCGCGCGATTTCCGAGCAGAACGAGAGAGCGAGCCCGTTGGAGAGCGGGGATCCGCTTTTTAAAAGGGACTGACGTCAGAGGCCTTCCGTTCAACCCCCAGAGGCTTCCACCAACCAGATTGTCCCTCTGGATGGAGCTCCACCTACACGGCTCATTTTCCACGCAGCTAATTTGTCTGCTTAGTTATTTAGTCACATGAAGAAAATATCTTTTAACATGTTCTAATCACACATTATTATACTCAATATTAACTTCCCATGCACGACAAATTCTTGCATTTGTCCTGACCGTTAATATGAAACCAAACATAAGGTATTCGACATACATTAATAGCTTTCATGCTAAAACTAACTTAGAAGGGATCTATTTAAAGATTAGAAATAACACATCCTGCATATACGATATTATAAGTGTAGTCCTCACTTTACAGGAGAAAGTTATACCTCAAAAGATTATAAAAACATACCATTGATTACAATGACACAGTCAGCTTATAAATGACATAAAATACACATTGATATATTTTGTAAAATATATTGTATATATTGCTTTTGATAACATAGCTTGAATAGCAGTAGTGACTACTATCAATTGTCCTTTTGGAACACTTTATAAAAGTCTTTGAGTCTTTTTAGCAAAGTCAATAAACAGAAACAAGCTGGAAGGTTCTGTTCCTTGACCAAGAAGGGCAAAAGAGAGTGCATTCCTTCGGAGGGGGAATGAAGATGAGAGGTGCTGAGCATTATGTTGTTTAGGTCTGTTGAACGTCTGCCTTAACATATATCTGTCTTGTTTGTTGGTTAAATCATAAATTTAGGCGTTACATGATCAGGGAGTCCATAAAGTTTGTCGTTTTGTCCATTGCCAGATGTTTACCTCAAAGCTCTCCTATTTTGAGAGGTTTCTTTACGATGATAACCCAAAGGCATGGCAGGAAATTGGCCAGCCAGTTGGGTGAGGTGCTCTTCCTCTGTCAATTTTATGACTTTGCAGATAGAGATGAAAGTTTCTTTAAGCCTGAGGAATTTTGTGGTTGCACTTAGTGTGTGTGTGTGCGTTCTTTCCTCCACACAGGTCCTACACATTTCATGTAAAATCGTATGCAGTATATAATATGCAGTGTACAGTAAGCAGTACCCTAAATATTCATTACAAACATACATTGTTAACCATGTGTGTTTACTAACTGAAGTGTGTATTCTGCAGGAAGTGTACGTTGGTACAGAGATGATCTGCACTGTGGATGGTCTGCACTTCAACAGCACTTATAAAGCTCGTGTTAAAGCGTTTAACTCCAGTGGTTTCGGCCAGTACAGCAAAACGCTTGTCATGCAGACATCAGACAGTAAGAGATGTTATCTCACTGATGCACACACACACACACACACGCACACACACACACCACACACACACACCTTACTGAATGCTGTCATTTTAATGCACAGGAAGCTTGAGCATGTCAGTGCAAAATAATACAGCAGATTTTTATTAGTAATGTCAATATAGCATGCAGTTTCCACAAATAGGATATACTTTGGTGTCTTTTTTAAGGAATTAAAACTAAAACTAGTTCTAAATAACATTTAATTAGTAGCTAGTTTTCCATGTATGTATCACTCTTAAACATTGTTCAAAAGCTCATTAACTTTATATTTTTAGATTTTATACATATATTATTTTTTTCAGATTGTATAGATATTGTATATTTATTTTTTAATGTTAAAAGGTGAGTATCAAAAATGATACAGCAGGCTTTTAAGGAAACTTTATTATAGCTCTCAATCGTTGTTGTATTGCAAGCTATCAGAATTTCTACTTACCTTTTTCCATATAAATATCAGCAACTGCACTTAATTTTTTAATGTTCAGTTTAAAATTTAATAAAATAAAAATTGCTTAATAAAATTGTGGTGTTTTTTCCTCTTGAATTTAAGCTCTAATATTCTCCTGTATCATAATATATGAGCCACGAAAGCCTTGTGTGTCGAATTATGATGCTTAACAAAAAAAACTTTTTTTTACATTTATTATATTATAACATTATATTTTTATTATATTCTTACATTTAAAAATTAGATTTTTCTGACTATTTTCTAATATGTCAGATCTTTATAGCTTAATGTGAAATTATACACATTGTTGCAAAATCATATTTAAAGTAAAATAGAGAATTAGTCAGTTCTTTATAATAATAATATAATACTTGAGTAATAATTTGGGCATTTACATTGATCATTTAATGTAAAAAAAGGCTCTTTTTGTACCCTGTTCATGGAAAGTGCCAGTGACGTCACACTGAAAGTCTGCTGTGGAGGTCTTTATGAACACTTTGTTTATGTCTAATTGTATGTTACTTAATATACAATGAATATCATTTGTGCTGTTACTGTACTAACGCTCTATAGTAGTTTATCACTTGTAAGCGCTGAATCAGTCAGCTTCCTGATCTGCTGCTTTCCTTCATCTTTCAGTACCCAATTCTGTTGCTTTCATTTTTTTCTCTCCTTCCACCCTCTGCATTTTCTGTCCTCTGCATTTTCTCTGCCTTTTCCACGTTTCTTTATCTCTCCAACCTTCTCTCGCTCTTTTCCCTCTTTCTCTTGATTCAGTGAGTCTGCCTTCATATGGTTGTAAAACTCTGGCAGCAGGTATGAATGCTGAACATCATCATTATGTTAACCTCATATACCTTTCTTGTCTGCTTATATTATGTTTGTTTGTGTGTGTGAGTGAGTGAGTGTGTGTATGAGAGTGATAGATTGAGTGTGTGTTTGCAAGTTTGATGATTTGCAGTGTCTCTGTGTTATTAAACTCATCTGGACTTTTATTCTTATTGTAAATCAAAGCTCAGCCAGCCTTCGTGACCATATGTGTGTATGTGTGTTGTTGTTTCTGCAGTTGCCTGGTTCACCTTTGACCCTGTATGCGGCCCACCCTGACATCATCTTGTCCACGACAACCTCACGGTGAGTGTAACAGTTACGACGACCGTGTGTAATGGGCAACACAGGTTCTCTGTGGCGTGCACTACTGGGAGATGACCATCGACGCTATGACAACCACCCTGACCCTGCGTTTGGAGTCGCCCGGGCTGATGTCATAAAGGACGTGATGCTGGGGAGGATGATAAAGCCTGGGCCATGTATGTGGACAACAACCGCTCCTGGTTCATGACAACAACTCACACACCAACCGGTATGAATCATTTGTCTGTGTGTGCGTGTTTGTTTTGCAATTCTCGATTAAATGATTATCATGAGAATCTTAAACAATTACATTTCTATACATCATGTTATTACTTTTTCAAAAGCACTGCTAGTTAAAGACCACATTGCTCACAGTTTTTAGCTAAATCTACCAGATCATGCACTGAAAAACTATTGGTGTAGAAACAATTTTAACTCTGAAATTGCTAATAAATTTCACAGTTACACAGTTACAAAGAAACAGCAAGTAACGCACTGAATTAAACATGAAATTTTGAAGTAGAAAAACCGTAGTAGTATTTTATAATAAATCATACTCCAATAATCTTTTTTTATTTACAACTTCAAAAAAAGATTTTCAGCGTAGATATCAATAACTTTTTGAAAAAATGCATTATTTTATATTATATTACATAAAATACAAATATTCCTATAGCTCCGTATATTATATTATATTATATTATAAAATTATTGAAAGAAATTCTTGGAAAAAATGATAAAGTGATAAAGTGCCTTATCACAAATGTTCACAGTTGCTCTTGGTTACAAAGAGGATGCTATCCATATCTTAGATGAAGCTTATGAATGAAGCTAATTTTAATAATTAAATGCATATCCTCTATATGTCATTGTAATAGTCCTTAGTCACATAATGACTCATAAACTACATTATAAAATATATTTGTGAAATTTACAAAATTTATTGTCAATGTTGTGACAAGATGCCAACATAGAATAATCCAGCAAACATGATTTTCTATCAAAACAGAAAATACACCCACTGACATTCAAAAGTAAAGCATTTCTCTGGAGATTGCAAATACAAACACTATTGCTACGTTTCATAAATTCACACCATCAGCTGGCAATATAGAAATAACACCTTCACCCACGCATTCACAGTGAACAATATGCTTTATTGTTTTCATTCTTTTTGTCTTTCATACTCTCCCACCTTCAGTGTCTCTTTACTGTGCATAGATGGTGTGGTAGAATCTGCTATCAGATCTGAACATTATTTCCATGTAAGGGGCCAGTCCCTACTTTCTGAGGGATATCACTGAAATAGGTGTCCTGAGAAATCACACCTGTCTCAGTGACAGCCCTTTGGCTCTGTGAACAGCCAAAATATCAGAAATGTTATTTGCTTGTTAATGTACATGTTCATGTTTGCTGACATATGGTTGGCTATCATTTTTTGGGGGACAGTGTTTTAGACAGAATATAATTGATGGAAAGATGGGACTGGTTCATTTGTGGTGGAAATTCAGTAGCCTCACTGCAGCACACAGATCCAGGGGGGCGTGGTTGGATCTACATCTAGGGGGTGGAGATGGGTAGGTTTAGGGGTGGAGATGGGTGGGGCATCAGGGAGTGGAGACGGGTAGGTTTAGGTATATTTATAAGGTGGGAGGAGTTGGATCTGGATCCAACATCGCCCCCTGGATCTTGTGTTCTGCAGTGAGGACCTTCTCCAGAAATTAGCAAAAACTACAGCGCATACAAGTGGATGAAAATATGATGCATTACTGCCACCTGCTGCTGGTTTATATTATTTGCACGTAGAGGAATGGTCAAGGCTAACAGCAGGCTATAATATATTTAAGGAAATGCTCACACAACACCAAATGTTAAATAAAAATGATAGTTTTGTATTTTATATGTGTTTATTGAGTCAAACATGAGGTCTATTATAGGTCTTGCACTCTATTTGGTCAGTGCATCATCTTTCATTTATTCTCTCTTTCTTTTCTCCTTCTTCAGTACGGATGGAGGATAAGTAAAGGAGCGACTGTGGGTGTGCTGCTGGATTTCTCTCGTGGGATTCTGTTGTTTTTGATAAATGATGAGCACAGGGGACCCGTTGCTTTCAACACATGGAGGGCATGTACTACCCGGCTATCAGCCTCAACCGCAATGTTCAGGTAACTTTCATTTAATTAATTCACTGCAAGCATTTTAGTACACTCAGCATACTTTTAAAGGGAGTAATGCAAAAAAATATACTTGAAAGATATAGTTAAGTGAAAACTAATGTAATGAGATCCATGTGGACTGTGTGATGATATAACACACTTCCTTCTTTCTGCTTTCAAAAAGTTACAAGTGGTGTGAAAAAGTGTTGGCCCCCGTCCTGATTTTTTATTTTTTTTGCATGTTTGTCACACTTTAATGTTTCAGATCATCAAACAAATTTAAATATTAATCAGAGATAAAACAAGTAAACACAACATGCAGTTTTTGAATGAAGTTTTTTATTATGAAGGAAAACAAAATCCAAACCCACATGGCCCTGTGTGAAAAAGTGCTTGCCCCCTAAACCTAATACTGGTTGGGCCACCCTTAGCAGCAACAACTGCCATCAGCGTTTGCGATAACTTGCAATGAGTCTGTTACAGCGCTGTGGAGGAATTTTGGCCCACTCATCTTGGCAGAATTGTTGTAATTCAGCCACATTGGAGGGTTTTTCGAGCATGAAACGCCTTTTTTTAAGGTCATGCCACAGCATCTCAATAGAATTCAGGTCAGGACTTTGACTAGGCCACTCCAAAGTCTTCATTTTGTTTTTCTTCAGCCATTCAGTGGTGGATCATTGTCCTGCTGCAGAACCCAAGTTCGCTTCAGCTTGAGGTCACGAACAGATGGCCGGAAATTGTTCTTCAGGATTTTTTGGTAGACAGCAGAATTCATGGTTCCATTTATCACAGCAAGTCTTCCAGGTCCTGAAGCAGCAAAACAGCCCAGACCATCACATACCACCACCATATTTTAAACTGTTGGTATGATGTTCTTTTTCTGAAATTGCTGTGTTACTTTTACGCCAGATGTAATGGGACACACACCTTCCAAAAAGTTCAACTTTTGTCTCGTCAGTTCACAGAGTATTTTCGCAAAAGTCTTGGGGATCATCAAGATGTTTTTCTGGCAAAAATGAGATGAGCCTTTGTTCTTTTTGATCAGCAGCGGTTTGGTCTTGGAACTCTGCCATGCAGGCCATTTTTGCCCAGTCTCTTTCTTATGGTGGAGTCATGAACACTGACCTTAACTGAGGCAAGTGAGGCCTGCAGTTCTTTAGATGTTGTTGTGGGGGTCTTTTGTGACCTCTTGGATGAGTCGTCGCTGCGCTTTTGGGGTATTTTGGTCGGCGGCCATCCTGGGAAGGTTCACCACTGTTCCATGTTTTCGCCATTTGTGGTTATGGGCTCTCACTGTGGTTTGCTGGAGTCTCAAAGCTTTAGAAATGGCTTTATAACCTTTTCAGACTGATAGATCTCAATTACTTTCTTTCTCATTTGTTCCTGAATTTCTTTGGATGTCAACATGATGTGTAGCGTTTGAGGATCTTTTGGTCTACTTCACTTTGTCAGGCAGGTCCTATTTAAGTGATTTCTTGATTGCGAACAGGTGGTGGCAGTAATCAGGCCTGGATGTGGCTAGAGAAACTGAACTCAGGTGTG
>CM041801.1:35289027-35345978 GCA_023376895.1 Aspiorhynchus laticeps
TAAGACTGAGGTAAGTCGCTAAGGTCCCCACTAATGTGGCGTGACTGATTGTACTGCAGGCTTTTTGTCCTCCCCCTTCCGGACATCGGACCAAGAAAAACTACATCTGCTATGCCAAGTTAAGGCATTGGATGCTTATGTTCACAGAGCTGCTCTATGGTGTATAACCGATCAATTGTTCATGTGCTTTGGAACATCCCCTAGATGAGGGACCCCAGCATTCAAGCAGAAAATGAGTAAGATAGTCCAGGCTAGCTCTCTAGCATATGAAGCCAATGGACAGACATCATCTTTGGCAGTCAGGGCCCACTTAACAAGAAGTATGGCAGCTTCATAAGCCTTATTGTCAGGGATATCCCTGCAAGATGTGTGTGATGCAGCGGGCTGGTCCTCACTGCACACATTTTGGTGCTCTACATGCTAGATTTTGACTCCACACCGGGGTCCCAGGTGCCCATGTCTTATTTGTGCTCGCCATGATTTACACTAGACAGTCGCTTGTCAGTACGGTGGAGTGGGTATTATCGTTTCCAAAGTGTCGCTACTTCCAACGAAACAGCGCAAGTTCCCTTTAAAAGGAACATCTCAGGTTACGACTGTAACCATGGTTACAAAAGAGAATGAGACGCTGCATCACCCTGCCATACTTCCTGCATGCCTGTGATCAAACTGCTTCAGCCAATCAGAAGCTGATATTGTTTGGTTCGGATATGCTTTATACCTTCCTAGTCACACTACGTGCACCATGCCATTGGACTGATTACACACATGTTTCAAGACGCAGTCATGGTAGCATTCCCAAAACTTTGCTCCTTCAAACAACATATTGTGTTCCTTTTCAGGGAGCCATGGTTACAGTCGTAACCTGAGACATTCTGATTCTAGATAGTAGTGACTTTCTGTTCCTACATCATTTAGAGAAGCTGGCAAGACTGTACATTATAGGCCAAGATTAACACCAAGAATTTCAAACATGAAAAGCAGCAAACATCCCTGAAATATGGAATAGGGATCATAAATGTAGTTTTTGTATAATTTACAATATGAACCTCATTAATGGTCTGCATGCTGAAGGTGCATTGAGAAATTAATTGTTTCAACCAAGCTTCTTGGAGCAAAGCAGCAGTAAGACATGCATTTGGTATCTATCTACTAAAAAGAGAACAGTGTTAATGGGAATTACCTATTCTTACCCCAACATTGACAATGTTGGTATCTCATACCAGTACTAACATAGCTTAAACTGCAAATCCAATTGTAACTTTTCATGTATTAATCATTTAGTTTCTGATTTCCAGTTCAGCCTTATAGTTCAAAGGCACACATGTCAATCTACAGAGATTATTTAAAACATACACTAGCACAACTTTCTACTGAAGATCATTATCTCCTCCATTAGTTAACACATTAGCGAATATAAACTAACAGTGGACAAAGATCTGTATAACGTGTTAGTTAATCTATACATCCATCCATTCTCTAAACCGCTTGTCCTATGTAGGGTAGTGGGTACGCTGGACCTTATTTCAGTGTTTTGGGCCATAGGCATGGAAACACCCAGTATGTTATAATAATGCCTTTCATAACATTAACAGTTTAATTTGTTGACATTTCTTAATAGTGTGAACTAACAATAAACAACCTCTTTACAACATGAATTAATCTTTGCTGGTGTTCCATTTGTATATTTACATTTTTTAAAACATTTAAGTTGCTTGTACGATGAACAGCACTTTTGCACAATAAACAGCTGTTAAAAGAGACAATAAATAATACATCTCCAAAATAACAGTATCTCCATACTACATCAGAGGTGTCCAATTCTGTCCGAGAGGGCCAATTTCTAGAAGAGTTCTATTTAAACATTTAATAAACATACATGAACCAGCTAATCAAGATCCTTGAGACCACTCCTTGAGATCACTTGAAACTTACAGGTAGGTATGTTGGAGGTGAGTGACTATCCAGAAGACAATGTATACTACATTGTTTAGACCTATTGTACAGGCACCTGGTTTCTACTACTGCTACACTGATAACATGCAGCTTTACTTTTCATTTCAACCAATGGTAGCTGCATGGATCTAGGACTGCCAGACAGACATGCATGGATGAAGGAACATGACCTCAACTTAATCTAGCAAAGACCAACATACTAGGGGGTAAAATCCAAAAACATTTGGCGTTTTACAGTATATATACAGTAATATTTTAGAAAATATAAAACAGTGTTTATCTTAGCTTCCGCACTGGGTCACTGAACTTCAAGGTGTTTTGTTTTTTTTCAAATTATGCTTAATTTGGACCTCCAAATGAGATCCAACATTCAGAGAAGTCACTGTGACCACTGTGGTAATTATCTGTTGATAATTCACTTAATCCAGCTTCCACACACTGTCATTTTCTAGTCTTATCGTTGTTACCCACAAGACTGTTCAGATTCCTTTTTTCTTACCTGTGGAATTACTTATCTGTTTCATCTCCTTGTTGTAACTCCATTGTATTCCTCTATCATTGTTCTCCAGTGTCCCTCTGTGTTTGTTCCAAATGCTCTATTGCCACTAATCTCCACCTGCATAGAAAGGACTGTTGTCACCAGTTAAGTGCATTTGATCTAGTGTTTCATCTACTTACCTGCACATATCCTGCACCACCTACCTTCCAATAAACCATGCAATTGAGTTTAGTTGAAATCTTAATCTTAATCTTAATCTTTTAATCTTAATCTTAATCTTAGTTGCCTCTGCCTATTTGTAACATGACAGAAGACCACTCCCTTATGTTGAACTCAGAAGGTATGGATTTTATCACTTTGGGATTTAACCTCATCAGCCACAACCAGGATGATGTTTTTCTTAAGGTACACATTTGTGAATTTTTACATCTGTCAAATGAAGTAAATTATGAGGATAATATTCCAATTGGTTTATTCATTGCTGGCATTAACAAACCCTTCAATGCTTCCTGCCAATGGCCATCGAGGGACACTCTGTCAGTTTCTACAACTAGCTGTTAAACTGAATTGATCTTCCTTTATCGTGGGAGAAGTGGAGTAGGACCTTGGTCACATCGATCCAGTTTCTACAAGGCCTCCGCAGTTTACTTCTGTCTTTCCGAGGCCTTAGACTCTGCTCCATTCCACCCGGGACTTTCAGAATCAGCTTCAGCTCCAGAACCCTGCGTCATGACTGCCATGCCTCCCACAGACCACAAGCTCACCCTTATGCTTGCAACAAACAAGGACACATCCATCCTAAAGCCAACATCAAGGGTCAGGTCCATCCCAGAGCCTGTGCAAGTAGTCACAAGCCCAGTCGTCCCGAGTCTGGTGGTCCTATGGCATGTGCTCATGGTGGTCATGGTCTCCAGCCCAGTAGACTGCTTCAAGTCGAACACACCTGTACATGTATTTGCATCGCTTTGACCGTTCTATGTAGATCCCACTTTCTCATGTACCATGACTTGTCGATTATGTACAATGCATGCATTTTATTGGTCAAATACTTTTTAATCATTACCTTCAGCAAGTATGAAAACAGGAATACAAAGCCAAAACCTGGATATGTTACGCAATATAGAATTCTTCGTATTAGATATAGATATAGAATTCTAGTATTCTTCTGCTGTATACGTATACATTTTGTATCGTATCAGCATTTCGTCCAGATGGATCCAGCGTTTTGGGAGTCTGAAACTGCTATTTTTTTAAACCAGGGGCCTCATTTATAAAGTGTGCATACGCTCAGATTACAGTCTTACAGTGTGCGTACGCTGAAATCCACGCCAACGCTCATATTTGTAAAAACGGTCTTTGACGTGGAAAAGTGCTTAGCATCACGTCAGGGTCTGAGCAGACGTACACTCTTTTTCTTGTCGGAGTACTGCAGGTTTTTGAAAATGTAAGCTATTCATGCAGCTCGCTGTTCTAAATTAAAGGATTTGGATGATGACTGGTGATCTTTTACATGTTAATGACATTAATTAGGAGTCGTTTACAAGGCAGAGAGCAGAAACCATTCATTTGCGTGCAAGTTCAAGATCATTTGTGATTCATAGATTTCACATCTGAAAGAGAGGCGTACGTGCATTTTCTGTGCATACGTTCATTTTATGAATCACACGTACGCATATTTGAGAGATGATCGTAAGATAAATTTTAGGATGGTTTCTGCACAACATTTTATAAATGAGGCCCCAGGTTCCAGAGTGGATACATCTGAAAACGACACCCTTGCGTTTTCGTGTGTACAGCCAATTCGTATATTTTGTGAAACGATGATGTCTTTACACCACGTCTCGACCCTAGTCGAGTTACATCACGTAACAGCAACAACAACAACAATGGCGCACTACATGCTTGTGTTCATGCTGCAGAAGCTACTGAGCCTATTAGCTTTACTAAAGCAAAATCTTCTTCTGCGTTGTTGTGTTAGGTTTGTATACAGCGCAGAATTAGATGCACATGCTCTAAGTCTTCTTCTCCATTTTTAGTGTATCTTTGTGGCAGAGTTTGAGTCGGTTACATGTTTTGAGTTGGTTTCTGTGGTTTCATGTGTACGCAGATGTCTTGAAACGATGCCTTGTTTGCTTTTTTTTAGAACGAGGAAACAAAAGATCGGATAGCGAAAGCTCTGGCTTTGTGTGGATGTGGCCACAGTCTTCAGCCTGATCACCCACACCTGTTGCCAATCAGCACCTCAGGCACTCTATTTAAACCCTGCCATCAACACAGTAATTTGTCTCATTGGTTTTCACACAAATGCTATACAGACTCTCCCATGTTAACTACCTGTGGATTCTTACCTTCTTACCTGTGATTATCCTCATTGTGGTTTCTCCATCTTGTTGCCTCCTGTGATTGTCTCTGCTGTTGTTCCTCCATCTGATACGACTGTATTCTGTGTTTCACTGTGGTCACCTGTTCACTCTTTTTTTTTCTGAGTTCATCACAGAAGACCTGACCCAACATGAAGTCAGCAGGATTTTCCTATGTCACTCTGATATTCCCCTACTCTCCATCCAGCAAAATAGCGATCCTTTGTAAGGGTATGTGAAGGTGTTCCTTGAGATTTGCCTCCAGGCGTCCTGGAATGTGTGTTTTTTGGAGTGGGCTAGATTACTATCTAGCTCAAGTGATGCCAGTGGGAGAGACCACCTGCACCCTGACAAAGTATTTGGACTATGCACTATGGATGAGTGATCATCCTTTACTGTCAGTGAGGTGGTTATCACCATTTAGCCACAGCCCTCCCAGCCTACTCCCGTCCTCCTGGTGTCATTGGTCCTCATCCATGAGTTCTACCTTTTTTCGGAAATCCTCTCTAGTCTGTCACCTCTTATCATCACATCCGTCACCAATCCAGAGCCAGAGCCTGCCACTATGTCTGTCCGAGAGCCAAAGCCTGCTGCCATGTCCACCCCCGAAACAGGCAAATGAGAAGTTTTTGTTGGACTTTGCAACAGAGTCAAAACTCTTCCTCCTCTGCCAGTCCTGTCCAGCTGGTTAGATGTTCCAGCTGCGTCTTGAATCCTTCATCCCCCACAGCTTGCAGCTGCAATATCATATTGTATTCTCCTAAAAATTATTTGTCAAATGTGTGTAGAATGTAAACTCTTCAAGTTGATCTTCATGAGCTAGGTCAAGTCACAGTTGAGCATCATGAGTCAAGCCAAGTCACAGTTGAGCGTCATGAGCCAAACCACCTCACAGCTGATCTGCCAGAGTCTTGTCACGTCTCAGCTGATCGTCACGAGTCAAGTCACGTCTCCGCTGGTCTTCCAGAGTTTCTTCACTTCTCTGCTGATCTTCCAGAGTATCTTCACGTCTCAGCTCATCATTCAGAGTTACGTCACATCACATCTGATCATCCAGAGTCACACCGTGTCACAGCTATTCATCCAGAGTCACACCACGTCACAGCTGATCATCCAGAGTCCTGTCACGTCCTGTCCGTCACACCCAGATATTCAAGGTCAGGTCTTTCGATTTCCCAGTCTGGTATCCAGTGTGAGGGATGCACCGCTGGTGTCTGCACGCGCAGCTGGTATCCCCAAACCCACTCACTTTAGCCCTCCTTCTGCTTCTGCTTCCGGCTTTGCTACTGTTCGGACGCTCTTGCTTATTGCTCTGCGCTTTGCTCCCTATTTTTGTTCTTATCTCAGATCTCTCCAAGATTTTAACTTCAGCAGATCAGCACAGTGCTCAAACAACACATTTTTTTGGAAAAAGAGGACTCTTTGCCTACCACTGCCAGCAGTTTACATTCCGGAGACAGAAAAATACAGCTGTCTACATTCAAACAGACGAGAGAAAATGCCTCTAGTGGAATCTACTTGCTGCATGAACTGCCACAAAATTCCACAAAGGATTGCGGTTCTTGAAACAAAGTTGCTTGCTGGACTTCCAAAACAGACGGAACATACAGCAGATGATCACCTCGGACCCCCTCAGCATACAGCCGGTGAGTCCTGTGAATCTAGTGAATCTCAACAGTTTATACCAAGTGTAGAGGAACAAGCCAAAACTGATCGACAGACTAATCGATGGCACAAACAGGGAGCGAGACCCAAAGGCTCTCGAGACATCAGATTGTCACGAGTATCTCGTATTGCTGCCATAGCATCCTCTACCCCAGATACGGCTATGACAAGACTTGTAAACACTGGTATTCTACAACCCCCTATACATCTTGAGAACAGATTTGAAGCATTGATGAATGTGGATGAGGAATCCCAAAATGTGATATGCAAACCTTATAAACAGTAACTTATTGTTATAAACAACACCCGCACTCTTTTTGCTACTGTTGAGAGACTGACAAACCCCCCAAGTCAGATTCCCAGTGAAATGCTCTCTGACAGCAAATGCAATGAGTTTGCTTCCTTCTTTTCAGAGAAGATCAGTAATATCAGAAAGGAGATTGGCACATCTTCCTGTAATACAGAGGTCACACAGATTCAACAGCAATCTCAAAAAGAAGTGACTATGTCTGTTTTTAAAACAATTGATAGCAAAATTTTGGAAGAAATAGTACAGCATCTTAAATCGTCAACCTGCTATCTTGACACACTTCCCACATCTTTTTTCAAAAGTGTGCTTAACTGTTTAGAAGCAGATCTCTTAGAAGTGGTGAACACCTCACTTCTTTCTGGGACTTTTCCAAACTCCCTGAAAACTGCAGTTGTTAAGCCCCTTCTGAAAAAGCGCAATCTTGATAACACCATGTTGAGCAACTATAGACCAATATCAAATCTTCCTTTCATAGGTAAGATTATTGAAAAGGTAGTTTTTAATCAGCTGAACAACTACTTAACCTCAAATGGATACTTGGATAATTTTCAATCTGGTTTCTGCGTGCATCACAGCACAGAGACAGCACTCATTAAGATAATAAATGATATTCGCTTTAATTCTGATTCTGGCAAAATATCAGTGCTGGTACTACTAGATCTTAGTGCTGCGTTTGACACTGTCGATCATAACATACTTCTAGAGAGACTGGAAAACTGGGTAGGGCTGTCTGGGTTGGCACTCAAATGGTTCAGGTCATACTTAGAAGGGAGAGGTTATTATGTGAGTATAGGAGAGCATAAGTCTAAGTGGACGTCCATGACATGCGGAGTCCCACAAGGCTCAATTCTTGCACCGCTCTTGTTTAGCCTGTATATGCTCCCACTAAGTCAGATAATGAGGAAGAACCAAATTGCCTATCACAGCTATGCTGATGATACCTAGATCTACCTAGCCTTATCTCCAAATGATTATAGCCCCATTGACTCCCTCTGCCAATGCATTGATGAAATTAACAGTTGGATGTGCCAAAACTTTCTTCAGTTAAACAAGGAGAAAACTGAAGTCATTGCATTTGGAAACAAAGATGAAGTTCTCAAGGTGAATGCATACCTTGACTCTAGGGGTCAAACAACTAAAAATCAAGTCAGAAATCTTGGGGTGATTCTGGAGACAGACCTTAGTTTTAGTAGTCATGTCAAAGCAGTAACTAAATCAGCATACTATCATCTCAAAAACATTGCAAGGATTAGATGTTTTGTTTCCAGTCAAGACTTGGAGAAACTTGTTCATGCCTTTATCACCAGCAGGGTGGATTATTGTAATGGTCTCCTCACCGGCCTTCCAAAGAAGACCATTAGACAGCTGCAGCTCATCCAGAATGCTGCTGCCAGGATTCTGACTAGAACCAGAAAATCTGAGCATATCACACCAGTCCTCAGGTCCTTACACTGGCTTCCAGTTAAATTTAGGATTGATTTTAAAGTACTTTTACTCGTTTATAAGTCACTCAATGGCCTAGGACCTAAATACATTGCAGATATGCTCACTGAATATAAACCTAACAGACCACTCAGATCATTAGGATCGAGTCAGTTAGAAATACCAAGGGTTCACACAAAACAAGGAGAGTCCGCTTTTAGCTATTATGCCGCCCGCAGCTGGAACCAGCTTCCAGAAGAGATCAGATGTGCTAAAACATTAGCCACATTTAAATCCAGTCTCAAAACTCATCTATTTAGCTGTGCATTTGTTGAATGAGCACTGTGCTACGTCCGAACTGACTGCATTGTATTTTATGTATAATCCTTTTCTATTTAACTGCTTTAAATTTCATTTTAAATCAATTTCTATATCATTTTAAAATTCCTTGTTTTATTATTTTTAATTCCTTGTTTTTATAGCTGTGAATGATTATTTCACTTTCTTTTATGTAAAGCACTTTGAATTACCACTGTGTATGAAATGAGCTATATAAATAAACTTGCCTTGCCTTGCCTCCTGTCCCTGAACTGATTGCCCTGTCTGTAGTGCGTCCCACAATGGGGATTGCTTTATGGTGTATTTGGGCTGCATACACCACCACTGAAACTCTAGAGACGGCGGCGGCCACTAAGATGTCTCCAGAGGTGGCGGCTGATGCTGCAGAACCTCCTGGTGTAGTGGCGCATGCTGCCGTGTTCCTCGAGGCGACGCCCGCTGCAGTTTCTCCAGAGATGGCGGCTGATGCTGCAGAACCTCCTGAAGTGGCGGTGCTCTCTTTAATTCCTTGCATGGTGGTGGTGCCCAGTAATGCACTCGCAGCCTGTCATGTCACGGTCAAAGGTACCATTGCTGAACTCTCTGCATTTGTTGAAACTCCTGATGGTACTGCTGTAGAACCTCTAGAGGTGGCGGCATCCGCTGCAGAACCTCCAGAGGTGTCAGTGGTATCCACTTATCAGCTCTCGCCCTGCCCTGTCACGGCTATGGAGGCTGTCTATGAATCCTCATCCTGCCCTGTCACGGCTATGGAGGCCGTCTATGAATCCTCGTTCTGCCCTGTCACGGCTATAGAGGCCATCTGTGAACTCTTGCCTTGCTTTGAACTGGCCACGGAGGCCAATAACGAACCTCCCTTTGCTCAAGCCACAGCCTATGAACTGTTGTCCTGCCCTGAGTCAGCCGAGGAGGATGGTTGTGAACCATTGTCCTGTCCTGACCTAGCCGAAGAGGCTGCCTTTGAACTACCAATCCTGTCAGTCACAACTGAGGAGGTTATGGGTGAACTTCCTGATTGTTGCGTTGCGCCTATAGAGGCCGTTTGTGAACTCTTAACCCTGCCTGTCATGAACTCAGAAACTATGAATGCACTCTATGTCTGTCCCGTTACCCCTGTCATTGCCAAATAAACCATTAATTAACTGTCTACCCATCCTGTCTCAGTCAAGGAGTCTAAGTTTAAACCGTATGTCCATCCCATTTCGACCAAAGAGCCTGATTTTGAATTGTCTGTCAGTCCAGTTTCCCTCAATGAGTCTGTTTTTGAACTGTCTGTCCTGCCAGTTTCAAGTAATATGTCTGAACACTCTGTCTACCCTGTTTTGGTCAAGAAGTCTGTTGTTGTATCATTTGCCTGTCCAGTTCCTACTTATGAGTCTGAGTGTGAATTGTCTACCGGTTTATTGTCACTTACTGAAATGTCTACCAGTCCAGTTTCAGTCAATGCACCCGGTTTTGATCTGTCTGCCGGACCACTTCCCCCAAGTGTGTTTAATCCTGAATTATCTGTATGTCCTGTTCCAGTCCTTGAGTCTAACATTGAACTGTCTGTCTGTCCAACCACTCTCAAGGAAGCCAATACCAAGTTTGTTGCCCTGTCTGTCACAACCCAGAAACCCACCTTGGAACCCTTAAACCCGCCTGTCATGAGCCCAGAGACTATTTATGCATCCCATGTCTTTCATGTTAACTCTGTAACTGCCATAGAGACTATTTATGAACTGTCATCATGTCCAGTTTTAGTCAGTGAACCTATTGATGATTTTTTTGTGTTCCCTGCCTCGGCCCCTGAGACCGTGAATGCACTGCCTGTGTTGTCTGTCTCTGCTCTCCCTAGGTTCCAGTCCCTGCCATGGTCTATAGTTCCTCCTGCTCTGGTCTGGTGGTCTTCTGCTCCGCTGTGGAGGTCTTCTGCCCTGTCTCCTCTGCACTGGTGGACTCCTGTCCTATCTGCTCCGCCTTGGAGGCCTTCTGCTCCATCTGCTCCGCACTGGTGGGTTCCTGCCCTGTCTGCTCCGCACTGTTGGGTTCCTGCTCTGTCTGCGCCGCCGTGGAGGTCTTCTGCCCTGTCTGCTCTGCACTGCTGGACTCCTGTTCTGTCTGCTCCGCCGTGGAGGTCATCTGCTCCGTCTGCTCCGCACTGGTGGGTTCCTGCCCTGTCTGCTCCGCCCTGGTGGGCTCCAGTCCCGTCCGCTCCACCCTGGTGGGCTCCAGTCCCATCCGCTCCGCCCTGGTGGGCTCCAGTTCTGTCCGCTCCGCCCTGGTGGGCTCCAGTTCCATTGACTCTGCCCTTGCTTCCTGCTCTGCCTCGGTCCCCGGCCACTCCACTTCCACGTGGACCTGGCCCTCCGTCCCTCCCCCTGTTCCGCCTCTGCTCCACCACCCTCCTGGATTGTATAGGAGCGTCTGGAAACCGCTCCTTGGGGGGGGGGGGGCTATGTCACGAATCTGGTCTATGAACTTCCGTTAACTCGCCACCAGAGGTCACTCGCTCACCACATGCAATCTTGCACTACACTAACTGTTGCACGTCACCTCAGACTACAATTCCCATCATCCATTGTACTGACGACACACACAGTTGATTGCACTGATCACACACCCTACATAAACCATGGACTTCCTCTTCCTCTCTGCCGAGTATTGTAAGCACATATCGCTACTCTAGCTGATAGCTACCTTACGGAGCCTATTGTAGTTTTCATAGTCTTAGTCTTACCTTGCCTGTTTCGGATTGTGTTTTCCCCCCGCCTGGATTATTGCTGTTTAACGTTACCTGGATTATCTCTCTTTGCCTTGCCCTGTTGGATACTGTTCGCCGATCGAAGACCCACGCTTGTCCTAGGAATACTCTTTGTCTTGCCATTTATATACCTGTTTGCCTATGTTTGACCCATGCTGGTTTCCGACCACACCTTTGAATAAAAACCTGCAGATGGATCTCAACGCTTCCTCTGTTCCCTCCGTAACACTACCTGCCTGCCAAAGGCATATTATTATTATTATTATTATTATATTTTTTTAAGTTAGCATACACCTTCTAATGACTGAGTCTGATTTTTGTTACATTTTTGGTACAATAAATAATTGTGCGCTGCTAAAAACGTGTGACAGATATGGCATTTAAGATAAAAACAAATGAGCCCGGTCTCATAAAAATGCATATCAATAGCACGATTTTCTGTTTCTATTTGGCGTGCGATTTATACGCAGAAATTGACTTTGGCGTGCATATGATATGCAATCAATGCTTAAAGTAGAAAAAAAGAAGTGGCCATACTCAACCACACTCCCCCACCCAAAAATAAATAAATAAATACAAACTTAAGTACTAAAAAAGTACTTTTTAATTTTCATAATTCGCAATGAATGTATATAGTGCCACAATAAATAAATACATTAATTAATAATTGTTTGCAATTCAATTCACATTTATTTGTATAGCGCTTTTCATGATACACTGTTACAAAGCAGCTTCACAGAAAATGAAAATTTCTACATTACGTTTAGTAGTTTACAGCACAAGTCAATCTGCGATGCCAAACAGGAACACAGGGGGACGCCAAAAGACCATTAAACGAGCTTTGACCTGACTGATCCAGAATTACTAAACCACTGACTACTGCATATTCTAAAACACCTTCAGCCAGCATCCAGTATAAAACACTCGTGCTTTTAAGCCAAATGCTAAATATTTTTTATTTTATTTTTATTTTTAACTGACATCTGTACGTGAGTCTACTGTTATCTCCGTCATCTCTGATATAATCGGCTGTTTTCTCTGCATTAGAGCGGTTTTGAACTAACTGTTTGAATGCATTCACTTTCTGGATCCTTAGACATTCCAGGAGTTTACCAGCTGATCGCCAAAAAATCTGCTTCTTTTCATTTTTATGTTGTTTTTTTTTCCGTTAAAATTTACTGATTCAAATTATTTTACTACTCTGCGCTCGGGGTGACCACCTGGCTATAGATCTGTTTCAGGACAGTAGATGTGATTTTACCGGACAATGTGCGAGACAGATAGGTAAATTTATACTGTTATGCTGTGTAAATATTAGTCTACATTTTACTTATTTACTTGTTCTTTTTAATTATTTTTATTATCTGTGTTTTTTGTTCTGTCGCTGTCATTCTGTTGCGCTGCGGAAGCTTCTGTCATGAAAACAAATTCCTCGTATGTGTAAACATACCTGGCAATAAAGCTCATTCTGATTGTGATTCTGAAATACTGATTTACATTCGTTGGCATATGCGCCAATTTCTGCCGGTGCATGCCCACACTTATGGCAACATTAAATTCAGGAGAGAATATCATTTTTGAGCGCACACATGTAATGTCTGACCGATAGAGAGCGTGTCGTTTTCTGTGAGAGTGAATGAATGGGAATTCACCTGCGAGCGGAGAGGTTTGCGCTCGCACATTTGATGTGCTCTTGCAGGCTATAATGCGCTCTGGACATTTGTCATTAAAATAAACTCCGCAGAAAAAGGAGAAGAAAGTCGTGTCTGAAAGCTTCCATCGATTTTTTTAATTCGTTAAATGAATGGAGAATATCGTGTTTTTCCGTCGGTGGTGCTCGAGCACTTGAGGAGGTCCGCTTTATTCCTTTGAGCCGTCCACGCAGTCGTCATCAACGGAAAACCCCCCACACACCTAATCCTATAAGCATCGCGTATCATATGCACACCAAAGTCAATTTCTGCGTATAAATAGAACGCCAAATAGAAACAGAAACTTGTGGTATTGATACACACTTTCATAATGTACGATATATAAAGTAGCATAGGTTTTTTTTTTTTTTTTTTTTTTTTTTATAAGACACTCATATGCTCTCGCGGGCCACATAAAATGATGCGGCGGGCCGGAATAGGCCCGCGGGCCTTGAGTTTGACACCCCTGCAATATGACAATGTTTGTGTTAAGTTCATAATTTAATAAATTTCTAATTTTTCTTTATTACATTAAGAGTTTAAGATTTAATTACATTGAGAAAATTATGACATTAACATTTGATTACATTAATAATGTAATAATTATTAATTTATGCAGTTAATTATGTGTAGCTTTAGAGAAAAAATCAGAGAAAAGCCTGTGCAACTGCGGTGTAATTAGTACAAATATAAATGCCACATTGTGGTCAGTTCTCACAAAAGTTGGTACACAGCCTCGCTTTGACTATAGTGCATTCAGAGAGTATTTCAGAGAGAACTGAAGACATCACATTGACATAAGTATTCAGGCCCATAACTCAGTCAGTTGAAGCACCTTTGGCAGCGATTTTAGCCTTTTTGGGTATAATGCCACAAGCTTTGTACTTCTAAATTTTGGGATTTTCTGTCATTCTCCTCAGCAAATCCTCTCAATCCATGTCAGTTTGGATGGGGACTGTTGGTGAACAGCCACTCTTAGATCCCTCCAGAGATGTCTGGTTGGGACACTCAAGAATCGTCGTTAAGTCACTCTTGTGTTGTCCAGGCTGTGCTGATTGTCCTGTTGGAAGTTAAACCTTTGGTCCAATCTGATATCTCTATTTTGCTTTGTTTATCTTTCCCTTTAGTCCTCAGTCCCTGACGCTTAGAAACACTCCCACAGCATGATGCTGCCATCGAGGGGTTTGTGCATAAGCAGTGCCTGGTTTCCTAGCAGACATGATGATTGGAACTGAGGTACATCAGACCAGACAATCTTGTTTCTCAGGGCGCTTTCACACTAGCACTTTTGGTGCGCACCCGGGTTCGATTGACGTCAGAGTTCGGTTCGTTTGGATGATGTGAACGCTGTCTTCTGAACTCGGGTACGCACCTGTGAACCGTATCCGAGTCTGCTTAAAAAGGGTGGTCTGGGGTACGGTTCAAGTGAACTCTGGTACGGTTCGCTGCTGATGTGAACGCAATCGTACCAAATCACGGAAGTGAACCGCTATTAATGCTGTATTATTGTGTGTGTGTTTCACTCACTTTCCTGACACGCTGCAAGCAGAGAGCTGTATGTCTCATTTCTGTTCGCTTTCAGCGTTCTTTAGAGCATTAGCAGCACATTCGTTAGACAGACGTAAGTGTCGTTATGTTCCGAAGCTTTGCAAACAAAACAAACGGTTCAAAACGTAAATATATAAAAGTGCAGAGAGCAATGTTATGCATTTTGCCGCCTTCTCCCGCGCCGTCGTTACTAAGCAACGGGGTAAACAGCTGCTGGCTTGAAACGGACCGCGGTTCGGACCCAAATAAAATAATATGAACACAGTCCAGCGGGGGCAGGGGAGGGGGGGGGCAATCGAACTCGGGTTCGGACCAGTCAAGAGAACCAAGTGTGAAAGCACCCTCAGAGACCTTTAGGTGCTTTTTTGAAAAATCCGAGAGGGTTTGCATGTACTGAGGACAGGCTTCAGTCTGGCCACTCTGACATAGACCTCAGATCAGTGAAGTCCTTCTGTTAGTCTCTTCCGTCTCAACACATGAGCTCTATATCTCAACCAGCATGATCATCAGGTTCTGATCTCTTTCTATCCTTACTGCTCAGTTTGGCCAGGTGACCAGCTCTATGAAGAGTTCTGGTTGCTCCAAACATCTTCCATTACGAATTATGCATCCCACTGTAGGGTTGGGTACCGAAACATGTACTAGAACCGAATCAGAACGCAGATTTCGATGCCATGCCTAAGCGATCGATTGAAATATTAGTCCTTTGTTTCTCTGAAACGGACGTAAGAAGCATCATCACCGGCACCGCACGTGAACAATAACATCCCGGCTGAGAAAATGCATGTGAACTCAAGTCGGAAAAAGTCCAACAAATCTTTGTAGTAACACGAGCGTGTTGTTTTCACATTCTGACTTAAAAGCACAACTCTGGAAACGAGAGCATCTGAGGAGCGCGTGAATGAATTGCACTTGCTCTGACGGCAGCATCTAGCCTTCCGTTAACTAGCTACGGTAAACATCCTTAAATTAAAATATCTAAAGCTAAAAATCTTGCATTCACGTTTTTAAACCTGTTGTCCAACAAAAGAGAACATTATAACCTTTTTAGTCCACAACACCAGTTAAATGCTTCCTTTTGTGATCTGATGTAGCTTCTTGTCACAGAATGAGGCAGACAATATGTTCCATAGGCTACTAACACATCGATTATCAATGGATTATAAATATACTTAACTATTATGAAAACACCAGAGATGGCTGGAATAACAGATAAACTATACATTGTCGTAGTCGAGTGTTTATTGTATTTGTTTTATCATTCGAAACGTTTATATCGTCTGTTTACTCCGTTACAGCGATAGCGATGCTTTTGTCCATTTTGGGGATTTCCCGGAACGTCATGAGTTCTGCTACTTCTGTGACTGGATATATGTGGATTTTCTGTGCGAGGGCGCCCTCTGGTGTCCAGTATGATTGAAAAAGACATCATGTGTTTAGTGCAAATGGCCAATCCAATTACTAATTGGTAATTTTTATTTTTTTTAAATAATTTTTTGTAACAAGTATCGATTTGGCACCGGTATCGAAAAACCCCCAAACGATACCCAACCCTATCCCACTGTGCTCTTGGGAACATTCAATGAGGAAGATGTTTTTGTAGCCTTTCCCCTATTTGACACAATGCTGACTCTGAGCTCTGCAGGCAGTGTTTTTGACCTCATGGCTTGGTTTTTGAATATGGTTGGTTTATTATATTGACAGGTTTGTGTCTTTCAAAATCACGTCAACAAATTGCCAAAGATGGACTCCATTCAGTGTGTAGCAACATCTCAAAAGATGATCCAGAGTAATGGGAAGCACCTAAGCTAAATTTTAAGTATCAAAGTATGAATACTTATGTCAATGTTATGTCAAATGTCAACAATATTACTAGCTGCTGAAATCTGATTGGCTGCAGGTGTCCATATTTGTTTATCTATGGTGCAAATGCTAACATGTAAGTCATCAATTGTAAGCCATCAGATGCATGTAAGTCATCAATTTATTTGATCATATGATGATTTCTCTGTTGCTGTTTCCTCAAAGCATTTCCAATGTGTCAAATTTCGTTTAGACACTGCTTTCAGTAGGTGAAAAACGCAAGACAACAAAAATCTGATCAAACACAATAGAGTTCAAGCACAATTTGGTCTATAATAATCTTAGAAGAGGAATAAGTAGTAGATCAGTTCAATAAAATAAAACTGGACTCCTAATGAGTGTATAGTGCTGTATATGGTGCAGTTTTAGGCTTTTTACTTGTGAATAGGCCATGGCTGTGAGACAGCCAATGGCGATCTTGGCCCGTCTGTGTAGATGGACCCGTCTGGAGAACAGGTAGAGTCCTGTGATGGCTGTCAGTGAGCCGATGGCCTGCACAAACACACAAAACCTCAGCTAAACCAGAGCACTGACACGTTTCAGCTGACAGGAGCGGTGCTTACCAGAATACGGTGGTCAAACTGAACCGTGGTGGGATTTTCAAACACGTTCTTGATGGCTGGGGAAAAAGCCAGAAGATCATCAGGGATCCAGCGCTCGCCCATCTTTGGGAAGGAGTTGTAAACCAAACCCGCATCCAGTCCAGCAACAAAGGCACCTGTAAGAGACCATGGAATAAAGCACTTTATCATTACATAGACTGTCATATTCGACCAAACAGCCTTAACAAATACACTATATTGCCAAAAGTATTGGCACCCCTTCTTTAGAACAGAAAAATGCACTTCCAAATCTGTGGCAACAACGATGGGAACATAATTCATGTATTTAAAAATTGTATTTCATCTCTGTAGCAACAGTTTTGTAAGTGTCTAAAATGACTGAACCCATATGTACAAGTCATTGGTGTTTGGTGATGAGTTTTTGGCTCAAGGTCTGCATTTACAGTCACACCAGAGGTGTTAAACTGGGATTAGGACTTTGTTTTATGCAGACCAGTCAAGTTCTTCCACACTGACTCAATCAATCATTTTCTTTCTGAACCTTGTCTTATACACAGAGACATTGTCATGTTAGAATAGAAAAGAGTCCAAACTGTTGCTATAATATTAGAAGCACACAATTTCCTAGAATATCATTATATGCTTTAACATTAAGATTTGTACTCATAGAAATTACTAAAGTAGTCAAACCTGTTCATTAGAAGGGGGTGCCAATACTTTTGGCAATATAGTGTAAGTTCCTCCTGTCATGATGTATTGAGAGTTACAGACTAAAGATCCAAGATCCTATTATTATGTAGTCTTAACAACATTTCCTTTCCTTTATGGATACTAGTGCAGTACTAATACTAATGTATTTTATAATAACATTTCATGGGCGTTCATTATTATGTATATGATTATGTCCCATGTTATATCCTCCATGTCATAAAATAAAAATGACAGAAATGTCTGATTACTCTACATGCGAGCAAAAAGAATAATCACCTAGTTTTCAAAACATGGATTACTAGCTGTTTTATGTAATTATATATAACATTCTACATAATGTAGAAACGCTATGCATTTCAATAACTCAAATGACACATTTGACATGAAACAGTTTACATAAAATAGCAAGTTTGCATATTTACTGCTTGTATTCAATGTGTAATTTGAAGCCATTTTTGATTGGATTGTAGAAAGTGTTGCTGTTTTCTAATTGCTGTGATCATTTTAAGTGAGAGGCTGGTGAAGAGGAAGGATTGAACTCATTTGTCCTCTGGACAACCCATGTGCATATGGTTTTAAAAGAATCATTTATAATAAACACTGCAACACACAAGTCAAGTCATGCATTTGTTCGTACCAGAGAGAGCTGTGAGGAAGACCAGACCGCCCGTAGCCTTGGCAAACCTCCTTAACTGCAGCAAACTCCTGCTGTCAGGCATCTACAGTGAAGCAGAGACAGCAAAATGATCTGCACCGCATCCAAACCTCCTGAAACAGCAGCAGGCAGAGCTGGAATCACAGCTTACCGTGTTGGCAGGCAGCATGAGCGTGAGTCCCGTCCAGAGACTGGCGCAGTACAGCAGCAGAGCGGAGCCCAGATGAGCCGCCAGCCTGTACTGACTGACACGGGGAATATCATACGATTCAGTTTTCTCCTCCAGACCGCTCTTCACCATGTACCATCCCAGAAGACCCTGAGCATGTGCATCCATTAACAGATCTTAATTACACAACACAATCTAAATGGACAAAAAAGGGCTGAACTCTGCAGTATGGTAGCTCTCCAGGAGGAGGGTTGGAGAACCCTGTTAAAACATTTGTTGATACATAATTTTACAAAAAAAAACTCAAAATGGCCAATGCCCAAAAAGGCCAACATAGGAAAATTAGATATTGTTCGATTCAGCATGCCGTTCCGAATCTAACAAATTCAGTCTTATGATTTTTGGCCAAATTGGTCAGAAGTTATATGCAGAAAAGTCAATATTTTATCTTTTGACCATTAGGTGGCGCTGTGCTGGAACTATTTATGTGCCCTCAGGTCATGCTTGTTATAACACTTACCAAGTTTAATCAGAATCTGCTAAAGCATTGTGGAGATATAGCCTCATGTCCTTTTTTGCACAAACTTTGTTAAATTCGTTAGCACGTTTTATGAAATTGGTTTGGTATATCAAAAAGCTTTTGATAACTTTTTGCCAGAATGCTCTGAAGATGATCTGAGCCAATTTTGGTGAAAATTGGACAAACCATCTAGGACGAGTTAAAAAAAACTAGTTATTTGGGAAAATTCAATTCTAATTTGCTGTAGTTAATGATGAGACTGTCCTCTATCCGTGAGCCGAATTTCATAACTTTCTCACAAGCGATTCTATAAGATTCATAACAATACGTTAAAGCGTTTGCTAAATACAGCATTTTACTACATAATTCGAAATGGTCCACGCTCAAAATGGCTGACATAGGAAAATTTGGAATCGTTTGAGATCACTCTTATGATTTTTGGTCAAATTGTTCAGAAAATATTAAAAGTCAAATTTGTATATCTTTTGACCAGTAGGTGGCGCTGTGCCGAAGCTACTCATGTGCCCTCAAGTCATGCTTGGTATAACACATACCAAGTTTGGTCTGAATCTGCTAAAGCATTGCAAAGATACAGCCTCGTGTCCATTTTTGTGTGAATTTCATCAAATTCGTTAACGCGCTTTAAAAAAACATATATTTGGTATATTTTGGTATATTTTCCGCAAAATTCAAAAATGATGAAAAGAAGAAATTTAAAATTTGGTATTGTTGTTTCTACCGGCTCAGCCTTGGTGAGAAGAAAAAACTCTAAAAAAAAAACATTAAAAAATTGCAATTATTCCAGACTTTCCAAATTAACTTGCCTAAAGCCAAGCATTTACCCTACAGAGCCAATACTACACTAAAAAAAATATTTTTTTATTGTTTGTTTTTTGTGTTGGATGTGTGCGTAGATGAGATTTCATTGCATGATGACGGATTACCTGGAAGAAGACAAAGCCACACAGACCCAAAACACGAGGCTTCATGGCACGGCTGAAGTACCCTCGCTTCCAGAAATACACCGTAGGGAGAATGAAAGCTAATCCAACCAGCCGACCCCACATGCGGTGACCCCACTCCATGTAGAAGATGAACTTAAACTCTGTCAGAGTCATGTCATGATTCATGCTGTGAAAAACAGGCCAATTCCCATGTAACCGATCACACTAAATGTATTGTAGCTGAAGCATCATTGCAAATATTCAGATGTGACACCTGTACTTCGGCTCACACGAGAAGAGGAGAAATATACTCACATTTTGAACTCTGGGAACTGTTTGTACTTGGAGAACTCATCTTCCCACTCGGCTTGGGTCCGCGGCGGCTTCATCTCTTTCACTAAATGCCAGTCAACCATAGACAGACCGGACTCCGTCAATCTAAGACATGCAGACATCAGTCAGCGAGTGTAAAGTCTGTCTAGGCCAGAATCATATTTCAAGCACATAAGTGTTCCTGCATTGGTCTTTTTTCACGTGACGTCACACTCTTATAGGAGCGCCCCCTGGAGGACAAAACCAAGCTTTGCTACACTGACCGCCAGCTATTTTTACACAGATTGCATTAGTAATAATGTAGTAAAACGCAGATATTAAAAGGTGAGATTCAGTGGACACCTTATTGATGATGTATATTTTGTACAGGCAAGAAGATGAAGTCAGAATATAAACACAATGTGCAAAGTTTCACATTAAAAAACATTAGAAGGAAAACACTGAACCGTTAAATGTTCCCGGCCTCATCATGTAAACTATGCATCATTAATATGGTGATTACTGAATTTGATCTTTTAATATTACTGTTTTAAATATATTAAGACACTTTAAGTGTTTTTACAACGTTTTGTCGCACTGTTTATGATTTAAATATTGCTGCGGGTGCTTAATATGGATTGCAAATGGCCAAAACCAAATACCTTTGTTTTATCCCTTTGAGAGGTGATCACAATATTTGCGGCTGGGAAACATGAATAATTGACACGCTTGTGCTGCAGTTCTATGGATGTTTTGCCCTCCAGGTCTTCGAGCCGGTCACGTGACTGAAAACTATCAATAGTGTTACCATCAAATATCTGCGCCATTAAACCAAATGTGTTATTAGTCATGACAGCAGACTGGCTTTTGATTGCATCAGAGGGATTGTTCTATTGTTTAAAAGTAAAACATTAATGTTGGTTTTATTCCCATTTGCTCCAGCAGCAAAAGAAAAAAACCATGGTAGCATTTCTATGACCTTACAAAACAGAAAAAATATCAAGAGACTGATTACATATTGATGACGTAAGAAAAAAGATGCAGAATTTGCAATTGCTGCATCAGCGTTTGCATTAGAAACACTCACACAGCAGCGGTAACTAGATTACTGTGATTTAAGAAAACCGTAATAGTAAATTCACATCATTTTATGAAAAAAAAAAAGATTTACAAAACTGTGGAAACACGTCATCACAGTCTATGAAAAGGGTCCATAATTCTGCTTTTAATGAGAAATAAATTATATTAAACAGCCTCAAATGTGTCCACATATGTGTTCATATGCACCATACATGCATTCAAGTGAGTCGTTTTTAATTTATTAGATAGCATCTTCATTTTAAGGGTTTAAAAGTCAAACACTTAAAGCCAACATTAAATTATTGGTTTCAGCCTTGAAATTCCATAACAGTGCATCCCTGATGAAAAACGCTTATAATAGCCAAAAGTCAGTATTCAGAAAAGTCTGCACAGTTGCATAATTTTAAAATAAACAAGCATCCAATTTATGTATCCAAAACGTTTCTTGTTGTTTTAACCGTCTAAGTCTATCTGCACCTCTGATGTTTAATGACACATGTTGTAATTTTACTATTCTTGGGTTGTGTGATTTTTTTGTTTTGTTTTTGGGGATGGTTTGATAAATTATAAATTTGTAAATACCCAAGAGACATCTAGCGATTAGTTCTTGAACATGTATAGTCAAAGTGTATCTATTTAATCAGTTCTCACTCTTGATTGTCTAAAACCTGACAAAGGTCTGCTTGGGCTGATGATACACGTTGGTGTCTTATAATAAAGGTTTTGTACTTCGCTTGCTATGTGAGTGCCATATATACACTATATTGCCAAAAGTATTGGCACCCCCTTCTTTAGAACAGTCATTGGTGTTTGGTGATGAGTTTTAGGCTCAAGGTCTGCATTTACAGTCACACCAGAGGTGTTAAACTGGGATTAGGACTTGGTTTTATGCAGACCAGTCAAGTTCTTCCACACTGACTGAATCAATCATTTTCTTTTTGAACCTTGTCTTATACACAGAGACATTGTCATGTTAGAATAGAAAAGAGTCCAAACTGTTGCTATAATATTAGAAGCACACAATTTCCTAGAATATCATTATATGCTTTAACATTAAGATTTGTACTCATAGAAATTACTAAAGTAGTCAAACCTGTTCATTAGAAGGGGGCGCCAATACTTTTGGCAATATAGTGTATATGTGCCTAGATGTGGATTTTTTGTTTTGCAATGGAATCCACTTTTTGTTTTTCATATTTTGTTCCCGCTCTGGAGTAGAGCTGTGCGATTAATCGAAATTGTCATAAAGCAAACAAAAATCACAAATTGTAATATCGAATCGCAATAGTGACTGCTAGGATGTGTTTTTTTTTTATTGTGGCAGTCTGTATATTAAGTGTAAGAACTTTTTCCCACTGTCTAGAGATAAAAACTAAAAACGCAACACATAGCAATATCGAATCGCAATACTTGTAGAATCAAAATTCTTAAAAAACCCGCAATACATATCGTATCGGCACTCAAGTATTGTGATATCCCTAAAGGTCAGGTGCAAAAATAACTGTGTCCATTCCGTTTCATTTTTACCAAATTCTGTTTTTTCAGTTTTAAATTTTTTGGACTCCTTTTTAATGGTCAAATTAAAAAGGACCATTAAAGTCCATTAATTTTAATGGAATTTAAAATTTAATTTTATTAATCAAAAAGCATGTCTAATTAATTAAAATCATGAAATGTATACAATTTAGCATTAATTTATTAAAAGTGTAACAAAAATGACGTTTAGGGCTTTATTGTTGTTTTATTGTTACCAAATTCTGTGATTTAGCACGTCTAATTATTTGAATGCATTAAAACTATTTTTATTTATTCTTACAGTATTCTTATTTATCCCCCCCCTCCCTGTGTTGTGTATTTAAATTTTACAGGTTATCAGATGAAGGCATAAAACATTGATTTAATTTATATCTTAATTAATGAATATTAAACATTTACATTTTAGGCAAATAAAGGGGATATACTATTAAAATAAAAATATTTTGTGATTATTTCTTAAAAAAATAAAGTTTAATTATTTTTCATCAGTAGTAGTAGTATTACGTACATTCTACTAAATAATAGTAATATAGCTATTTCTGACACAATGTCTTCAAGTTAAACAGGACTTTTATTTTGACGGGTTGCCGAGTAAAGTTCTGTGTGTATATGATATGACTAGTTTTACTCAAATGAAATGGTAAAATGCTGGTTTTGATCAGTTTTGTAGATATTGTTGATGTATTTATGTCTTCATTGAGACGTCAGACGCTGAAATCACGCGCTCTGTGTATGTAGTAAACAAAACCCTGCTCCATTCACACAGAGACACATGCAGGATTCAGATTTACATCAGATACTAGTCCAGATCACCATTTGATTTAAGTGACCTACTTTTGATTCATTCATCCAAACTTTGACAAACTCCGTGACATTAGACTGTAAATTCTGTTTTTATGACTGATTCAGTCCGTGTTTTCTGCATCACGGACATCATAGAGTCCTACATTTTAGCGCTAATTCTTCACAGCGCATATCCAGTAAATCCTGACAGTACTATTTTAACACCATAGATGTTTTGCGCTGGCACAAGCTGTTAGTAAATCTGGCCCCTAGTGTAATCAATATACAAAGTCAGATTTAGAATAACCATTTTGGGTCTGCGCCAACCACTAGTGTACTAAATATACAAATGACTACACACTAGTGTTGTCAAAAGTACCGACCTCGATACCATTCGGTACTGAAATTTTAAAAACGTCCATTTCCCGCTAAGATTTGAGCGCTGTTGAGCGGATTATTAAACAGCGCTGATTGGTCATTGTTCACCCGCTCAACAGATACATCTGTGATTGGCTTCAATGATCAATGAAGCGCTCGGTGAAGAGCGTGAAGCAATGACCAATGAAGCCAATCACAGACCTATCTGTTGAGCGCGTGAACAATGACCAATCAGCGCTGTTTAATAATCCGCTCAACAGCGCTCAAATCTTAGCGGGAAATGGACGTTTTTAAAATTTCAGTACCGAATGGTATCGAAGTCGGTACTTTTGACAACACTACTACACACAATCACCGTCATGTTTGAGTTTATAAGGCATTACTGAAGTCCTGTTTTCACCTGGTGACCCCTCCCAGCACCACGGCACCCAGCACCAGCCCACTGCAGCCCACCAGCCAGCGGCCCAGCACTCGATCGCTCGCTGCGTTCGGGATCGACGCCGTCCTGACGGACGCATGTCCTCCTGCTGTGGTCACTGTGGTCTGTCCTCTCTTCAGCAGCCACTGTCTCAGAGGGCTTCGCTGTAAACACATTCACAACCAAGACATGCTTCAGTGAACAACTAACACAGGCAACACTGCGTAGAAGCATCCGATCGTCACAGCTAGGGATGTAACGATTAACCGCGAGCCGGTTGAAAATCGATTCAAATATGGTGTTTATATGAATGTGTCTGAGGGGAACTTACTGTCTTTAGAAAAGTTTAGATGCTATTTTTTCTTTTCATCTTGTCTCTGTATAATGCATATTAAAGTTCATAAGTGCAGCGCTGCTTTGTTTACAGCGGTAACCGAGGAAACACTGCATCATTGCTGTTCGTAAGTGCAGCGCTGCTTTGTTTACAGCGGTAACCGAGGAAACACTGTATCATTGCCGTTCGTAAGCGCAGCGCTGCTTTGTTTACAGCGGTAACCGAGGAAACACTGTATCATCGCCGTTCATAAGTGTAGCACTGCTTTGTTTACAGCGGTAACCGAGGAAACACTGTATCATCGCCGTTCATAAGTGTAGCACTGCTTTGTTTACAGCGGTAACCGAGGAAACACTGTATCATTGCCGTTCGTAAGCGCAGCGCTGCTTTGTTTACAGCGGTAACCGAGGAAACACTGTATCATTGCCGTTCGTAAGCGCAGCGCTGCTTTGTTTACAGCGGTAACCGAGGAAACACTGTATCATTGCCGTTCGTAAGCGCAGCGCTGCTTTGTTTACAGCGGTAACCGAGGAAACACTGTATCATTGCCGTTCGTAAGCGCAGCGCTGCTTTGTTTACAGCGGTAACCGAGGAAACACTGTATCATTGCCGTTCATAAGGGTAGCGCTGCTTTGTTTACAGCGGTAACCGTGGAAACACTGTATCATCTCCGTTCATAAGTACAGCGCTGCTTTGTTTACAGCGGTAACCGAGGAAACACTGTATCATCTCCGTTCATAAGTGTAGCGCTGCTTTGTTTACAGCGGTAACCGTGGAAACACTGTATCATCTCCGTTCATAAGTGCAGCGCTGCTTTGTTTACAGCGGTAACCGAGGAAACACTGTATCATCTCCGTTCATAAGTGCAGCGCTGCTTTGTTTACAGCGGTAACTGAGGAAACACTGTATCATCTCCGTTCATAAGTGTAGCGCTGCTTTGTTTACAGCGGTAACCGAGGAAACACTGTATCATCGCTGTTCGTAAGTGCAGCGCTGCTTTGTTTACAGCGGTAACCGAGGAAACACTGTATCATCGCTGTTCGTAAGTGCAGCGCTGCTTTGTTTACAGCGGTAACCGAGGAAACACTGTATCATCGCCGTTCGTAAGTGCAGCGCTGCTTTGTTTACAGCGGTAACCGAGGAAACACTGTATCATCTCCGTTCATAAGCGCAGCGCTGCTTTGTTTACAGCGGTAACCGAGGAAACACTGTATCATCTCCGTTCATAAGTGTAGCGCTGCTTTGTTTACAGCGGTAACCGAGGAAACACTGTATCATCTCCGTTCATAAGTGTAGCGCTGCTTTGTTTACAGCGGTAACCGAGGAAACACTGTATCATTGCTGTTCGTAAGTGCAGCACTGCTTTGTTTACAGCGGTAACCGAGGAAACACTGTATCATTGCTGTTCGTAAGTGCAGCACTGCTTTGTTTACAGCGGTAACCGAGGAAACACTGCATCATCTCCGTTCATAAGCGCAGCGCTGCTTTGTTTACAGCGGTAACCGAGGAAACACTGTATCATCTCCGTTCATAAGCGCAGCGCTGCTTTGTTTACAGCGGTAACCGAGGAAACACTGTATCATCTCCGTTCATAAGTGTAGCGCTGCTTTGTTTACAGCGGTAACCGAGGAAACACTGTATCATTGCTGTTCGTAAGTGCAGCGCTGCTTTGTTTACAGCGGTAACCGAGGAAACACTGTATCATTGCTGTTCGTAAGTGCAGCGCTGCTTTGTTTACAGCGGTAACCGAGGAAACACTGTATCACTGCTGTTCATAAGTGCAGCGCTGCTTTGTTTACAGCGGTAACCGAGGAAACACTGTATCGTCTCCGTTCATAAGTGCAGCGCTGCTTTGTTTACAGCGGTAACCGAGGAAACGCTTAAAGCGCCACCTGCTGGCAGAGACTGAATCTGCGTCTCATTCAGCTCGTCTGCTGTTTCTGTTCCATAAAGATATTTTTTATGTATACAGTAGTTTCACAAAACTGAAGTCAGACCATTCTGTTTTTGCTTCAAATTTGGAAATTATACAATCTAATTTAGATTAAATCTGCTCATGTTGCATGTATCTTTGTTTGGATCGTGATTGAAATGCAGTGGTTGCCTCTCATTTTAAATGGAAAGAGCAAAGCCTTATTTTGTTTATATGAAGAGATTTGTGTTACTTTTTTTCATTTCAATTTAGTTTTGTTATTTATATTTACATTTAGTCATTTAGCAGAGGCTTCTATCTAAAGCGACTTACAAATGAGGAGAATAGAAGCAATCAAAACCAACAAAAGAGCAATAAGTGCTATATTAGTATATTATTATAGTCTAACATTTCAGTTTCACAAAGAAACGTGCAGCATTTTGTCCAAGCACTAATAAAAGGACATTTAACTTATAACTAGTCTTCAATCTGATGTTGATGGTGAACCGTGAGTGAATCGTTACATCTCTAGTTCACAGTTAAGCAAAAGTAAAGACACTTTATGAGAAAGGCTTAAATAAGTGGCTGATGTAGCTCTCAAACACTTATATAATATCATAACCACAAGTGATCTCTGTGATTAAAGCCACAGCTGACCACGTTTATAAGAAGAAATTAAAAAGCCTTTTAAGTGCAGAATACATAAATCAGCCTCCATAATCATCAGCTGTCACATTTACAGTGATATACTGCCATCGTCTGTGTGTATCAATGTATTCTCATTGTTGTGCACACTATTATCTACTTCATTATTAAGCGGCACACATTGTTTCTCTTCAGGAGTAAGATATTACCTGGAAAATAGGGTTTTGTTGTTGATGTTTAAATAAATATCATTTATGTAATATACGTATATATTCCAGACCACATCGTAACTTTTTTAAAAACAACGTGAGCTTTGATTTGTACATTTTAAAGTAGATTATTTATAAATAGCACATGTCTGTATGTAGCTTATCTTACAGCAACAGTGTAATTTATCACATAACTGCATTCATTTCATAACTGAAGTTGTTTATTGGTAGTTTGTATGTATTGTACAGGCTTTGGTTTGTAGCAGGACTCACAAAGAGATTATTTCTCTCATGGACGATACATAAACATATTTTAGTGTATTCACGTCTAAATATAAAAACAAGCTGCAATTTTTAGTTTTTCCTCATTTATTTATTTTTGTCTAAAAATATTGCAGATCCTCAACCTTTTATTTTTTATAAACACAAGTCATTACATAAACTTTGTTTTTGTTACATTTTTGGTACAATAAATAATTGTGCGCTGCTAAAAACGTGTGACAGATATGGCATTTAAGATAAAAACAAATGAGCCCGGTCTCATAAAAATGCATATCAATAGCATGATTTTCTGTTTCTATTTGGCGTGCGATTTATACGCAGAAATTGACTTTGGCGTGCATATGATATGCAATCAATGCTTAAAGTAGAAAAAAAGAAGTGGCCATACTCAACCACACTCCCCCACCCAAAAATAAATAAATAAATACAAACTTAAGTACTAAAAAAGTACTTTTTAATTTTCATAATTCGCAATGAATGTATATAGTGCCACAATAAATAAATACATTAATTAATAATTGTTTGCAATTCAATTCACATTTATTTGTATAGCGCTTTTCATGATACACTGTTACAAAGCAGCTTCACAGAAAATGAAAATTTCTACATTACGTTTAGTAGTTTACAGCACAAGTCAATCTGCGATGCCAAACAGGAACACAGGGGGACGCCAAAAGACCATTAAACGAGCTTTGACCTGACTGATCCAGAATTACTAAACCACTGACTACTGCATATTCTAAAACACCTTCAGCCAGCATCCAGTATAAAACACTCGTGCTTTTAAGCCAAATGCTAAATATTTTTTATTTTATTTTTATTTTTAACTGACATCTGTACGTGAGTCTACTGTTATCTCCGTCATCTCTGATATAATCGGCTGTTTTCTCTGCATTAGAGCGGTTTTGAACTAACTGTTTGAATGCATTCACTTTCTGGATCCTTAGACATTCCAGGAGTTTACCAGCTGATCGCCAAAAAATCTGCTTCTTTTCATTTTTATGTTGTTTTTTTTTCCGTTAAAATTTACTGATTCAAATTATTTTACTACTCTGCGCTCGGGTGACCACCTGGCTATAGATCTGTTTCAGGACAGTAGATGTGATTTTACCGGACAATGTGCGAGACAGATAGGTAAATTTATACTGTTATGCTGTGTAAATATTAGTCTACATTTTACTTATTTACTTGTTCTTTTTAATTATTTTTATTATCTGTGTTTTTTGTTCTGTCGCTGTCATTCTGTTGCGCTGCGGAAGCTTCTGTCATGAAAACAAATTCCTCGTATGTGTAAACATACCTGGCAATAAAGCTCATTCTGATTGTGATTCTGAAATACTGATTTACATTCGTTGGCATATGCGCCAATTTCTGCCGGTGCATGCCCACACTTATGGCAACATTAAATTCAGGAGAGAATATCATTTTTGAGCGCACACATGTAATGTCTGACCGATAGAGAGCGTGTCGTTTTCTGTGAGAGTGAATGAATGGGAATTCACCTGCGAGCGGAGAGGTTTGCGCTCGCACATTTGATGTGCTCTTGCAGGCTATAATGCGCTCTGGACATTTGTCATTAAAATAACTCCGCAGAAAAAGGAGAAGAAAGTCGTGTCTGAAAGCTTCCATCGATTTTTTTAATTCGTTAAATGAATGGAGAATATCGTGTTTTTCCGTCGGTGGTGCTCGAGCACTTGAGGAGGTCCGCTTTATTCCTTTGAGCCGTCCACGCAGTCGTCATCAACGGAAAACCCCCCACACACCTAATCCTATAAGCATCGCGTATCATATGCACACCAAAGTCAATTTCTGCGTATAAATAGAACGCCAAATAGAAACAGAAACTTGTGGTATTGATACACACTTTCATAATGTACGATATATAAAGTAGCATAGGTTTTTTTTTTTTTTTTTTTTTTTTTTATAAGACACTCATATGCTCTCGCGGGCCACATAAAATGATGCGGCGGGCCGGAATAGGCCCGCGGGCCTTGAGTTTGACACCCCTGCAATATGACAATGTTTGTGTTAAGTTCATAATTTAATAAATTTCTAATTTTTCTTTATTACATTAAGAGTTTAAGATTTAATTACATTGAGAAAATTATGACATTAACATTTGATTACATTAATAATGTAATAATTATTAATTTATGCAGTTAATTATGTGTAGCTTTAGAGAAAAAATCAGAGAAAAGCCTGTGCAACTGCGGTGTAATTAGTACAAATATAAATGCCACATTGTGGTCAGTTCTCACAAAAGTTGGTACACAGCCTCGCTTTGACTATAGTGCATTCAGAGAGTATTTCAGAGAGAACTGAAGACATCACATTGACATAAGTATTCAGGCCCATAACTCAGTCAGTTGAAGCACCTTTGGCAGCGATTTTAGCCTTTTTGGGTATAATGCCACAAGCTTTGTACTTCTAAATTTTGGGATTTTCTGTCATTCTCCTCAGCAAATCCTCTCAATCCATGTCAGTTTGGATGGGGACTGTTGGTGAACAGCCACTCTTAGATCCCTCCAGAGATGTCTGGTTGGGACACTCAAGAATCGTCGTTAAGTCACTCTTGTGTTGTCCAGGCTGTGCTGATTGTCCTGTTGGAAGTTAAACCTTTGGTCCAATCTGATATCTCTATTTTGCTTTGTTTATCTTTCCCTTTAGTCCTCAGTCCCTGACGCTTAGAAACACTCCCACAGCATGATGCTGCCATCGAGGGGTTTGTGCATAAGCAGTGCCTGGTTTCCTAGCAGACATGATGATTGGAACTGAGGTACATCAGACCAGACAATCTTGTTTCTCAGGGCGCTTTCACACTAGCACTTTTGGTGCGCACCCGGGTTCGATTGACGTCAGAGTTCGGTTCGTTTGGATGATGTGAACGCTGTCTTCTGAACTCGGGTACGCACCTGTGAACCGTATCCGAGTCTGCTTAAAAAGGGTGGTCTGGGGTACGGTTCAAGTGAACTCTGGTACGGTTCGCTGCTGATGTGAACGCAATCGTACCAAATCACGGAAGTGAACCGCTATTAATGCTGTATTATTGTGTGTGTGTTTCACTCACTTTCCTGACACGCTGCAAGCAGAGAGCTGTATGTCTCATTTCTGTTCGCTTTCAGCGTTCTTTAGAGCATTAGCAGCACATTCGTTAGACAGACGTAAGTGTCGTTATGTTCCGAAGCTTTGGAAACAAAACAAACGGTTCAAAACGTAAATATATAAAAGTGCAGAGAGCAATGTTATGCATTTTGCCGCCTTCTCCCGCGCCGTCGTTACTAAGCAACGGGGTAAACAGCTGCTGGCTTGAAACGGACCGCGGTTCGGACCCAAATAAAATAATATGAACACAGTCCAGCGGGGGCAGGGGAGGGGGGGGGCAATCGAACTCGGGTTCGGACCAGTCAAGAGAACCAAGTGTGAAAGCACCCTCAGAGACCTTTAGGTGCTTTTTTGAAAAATCCGAGAGGGTTTGCATGTACTGAGGACAGGCTTCAGTCTGGCCACTCTGACATAGACCTCAGATCAGTGAAGTCCTTCTGTTAGTCTCTTCCGTCTCAACACATGAGCTCTATATCTCAACCAGCATGATCATCAGGTTCTGATCTCTTTCTATCCTTACTGCTCAGTTTGGCCAGGTGACCAGCTCTATGAAGAGTTCTGGTTGCTCCAAACATCTTCCATTACGAATTATGCATCCCACTGTAGGGTTGGGTACCGAAACATGTACTAGAACCGAATCAGAACGCAGATTTCGATGCCATGCCTAAGCGATCGATTGAAATATTAGTCCTTTGTTTCTCTGAAACGGACGTAAGAAGCATCATCACCGGCACCGCACGTGAACAATAACATCCCGGCTGAGAAAATGCATGTGAACTCAAGTCGGAAAAAGTCCAACAAATCTTTGTAGTAACACGAGCGTGTTGTTTTCACATTCTGACTTAAAAGCACAACTCTGGAAACGAGAGCATCTGAGGAGCGCGTGAATGAATTGCACTTGCTCTGACGGCAGCATCTAGCCTTCCGTTAACTAGCTACGGTAAACATCCTTAAATTAAAATATCTAAAGCTAAAAATATCTTGCATTCACGTTTTTAAACCTGTTGTCCAACAAAAGAGAACATTATAACCTTTTTAGTCCACAACACCAGTTAAATGCTTCCTTTTGTGATCTGATGTAGCTTCTTGTCACAGAATGAGGCAGACAATATGTTCCATAGGCTACTAACACATCGATTATCAATGGATTATAAATATACTTAACTATTATGAAAACACCAGAGATGGCTGGAATAACAGATAAACTATACATTGTCGTAGTCGAGTGTTTATTGTATTTGTTTTATCATTCGAAACGTTTATATCGTCTGTTTACTCCGTTACAGCGATAGCGATGCTTTTGTCCATTTTGGGGATTTCCCGGAACGTCATGAGTTCTGCTACTTCTGTGACTGGATATATGTGGATTTTCTGTGCGAGGGCGCCCTCTGGTGTCCAGTATGATTGAAAAAGACATCATGTGTTTAGTGCAAATGGCCAATCCAATTACTAATTGGTAATTTTTATTTTTTTTTAAATAATTTTTTGTAACAAGTATCGATTTGGCACCGGTATCGAAAAACCCCCAAACGATACCCAACCCTATCCCACTGTGCTCTTGGGAACATTCAATGAGGAAGATGTTTTTGTAGCCTTTCCCCTATTTGACACAATGCTGACTCTGAGCTCTGCAGGCAGTGTTTTTGACCTCATGGCTTGGTTTTTGAATATGGTTGGTTTATTATATTGACAGGTTTGTGTCTTTCAAAAATCACGTCAACAAATTGCCAAAGATGGACTCCATTCAGTGTGTAGCAACATCTCAAAAGATGATCCAGAGTAATGGGAAGCACCTAAGCTAAATTTTAAGTATCAAAGTATGAATACTTATGTCAATGTTATGTCAAATGTCAACAATATTACTAGCTGCTGAAATCTGATTGGCTGCAGGTGTCCATATTTGTTTATCTATGGTGCAAATGCTAACATGTAAGTCATCAATTGTAAGCCATCAGATGCATGTAAGTCATCAATTTATTTGATCATATGATGATTTCTCTGTTGCTGTTTCCTCAAAGCATTTCCAATGTGTCAAATTTCGTTTAGACACTGCTTTCAGTAGGTGAAAAACGCAAGACAACAAAAATCTGATCAAACACAATAGAGTTCAAGCACAATTTGGTCTATAATAATCTTAGAAGAGGAATAAGTAGTAGATCAGTTCAATAAAATAAAACTGGACTCCTAATGAGTGTATAGTGCTGTATATGGTGCAGTTTTAGGCTTTTTACTTGTGAATAGGCCATGGCTGTGAGACAGCCAATGGCGATCTTGGCCCGTCTGTGTAGATGGACCCGTCTGGAGAACAGGTAGAGTCCTGTGATGGCTGTCAGTGAGCCGATGGCCTGCACAAACACACAAAACCTCAGCTAAACCAGAGCACTGACACGTTTCAGCTGACAGGAGCGGTGCTTACCAGAATACGGTGGTCAAACTGAACCGTGGTGGGATTTTCAAACACGTTCTTGATGGCTGGGGAAAAAGCCAGAAGATCATCAGGGATCCAGCGCTCGCCCATCTTTGGGAAGGAGTTGTAAACCAAACCCGCATCCAGTCCAGCAACAAAGGCACCTGTAAGAGACCATGGAATAAAGCACTTTATCATTACATAGACTGTCATATTCGACCAAACAGCCTTAACAAATACACTATATTGCCAAAAGTATTGGCACCCCTTCTTTAGAACAGAAAAATGCACTTCCAAATCTGTGGCAACAACGATGGGAACATAATTCATGTATTTAAAAATTGTATTTCATCTCTGTAGCAACAGTTTTGTAAGTGTCTAAAATGACTGAACCCATATGTACAAGTCATTGGTGTTTGGTGATGAGTTTTTGGCTCAAGGTCTGCATTTACAGTCACACCAGAGGTGTTAAACTGGGATTAGGACTTTGTTTTATGCAGACCAGTCAAGTTCTTCCACACTGACTCAATCAATCATTTTCTTTCTGAACCTTGTCTTATACACAGAGACATTGTCATGTTAGAATAGAAAAGAGTCCAAACTGTTGCTATAATATTAGAAGCACACAATTTCCTAGAATATCATTATATGCTTTAACATTAAGATTTGTACTCATAGAAATTACTAAAGTAGTCAAACCTGTTCATTAGAAGGGGGTGCCAATACTTTTGGCAATATAGTGTAAGTTCCTCCTGTCATGATGTATTGAGAGTTACAGACTAAAGATCCAAGATCCTATTATTATGTAGTCTTAACAACATTTCCTTTCCTTTATGGATACTAGTGCAGTACTAATACTAATGTATTTTATAATAACATTTCATGGGCGTTCATTATTATGTATATGATTATGTCCCATGTTATATCCTCCATGTCATAAAATAAAAATGACAGAAATGTCTGATTACTCTACATGCGAGCAAAAAGAATAATCACCTAGTTTTCAAAACATGGATTACTAGCTGTTTTATGTAATTATATATAACATTCTACATAATGTAGAAACGCTATGCATTTCAATAACTCAAATGACACATTTGACATGAAACAGTTTACATAAAATAGCAAGTTTGCATATTTACTGCTTGTATTCAATGTGTAATTTGAAGCCATTTTTGATTGGATTGTAGAAAGTGTTGCTGTTTTCTAATTGCTGTGATCATTTTAAGTGAGAGGCTGGTGAAGAGGAAGGATTGAACTCATTTGTCCTCTGGACAACCCATGTGCATATGGTTTTAAAAGAATCATTTATAATAAACACTGCAACACACAAGTCAAGTCATGCATTTGTTCGTACCAGAGAGAGCTGTGAGGAAGACCAGACCGCCCGTAGCCTTGGCAAACCTCCTTAACTGCAGCAAACTCCTGCTGTCAGGCATCTACAGTGAAGCAGAGACAGCAAAATGATCTGCACCGCATCCAAACCTCCTGAAACAGCAGCAGGCAGAGCTGGAATCACAGCTTACCGTGTTGGCAGGCAGCATGAGCGTGAGTCCCGTCCAGAGACTGGCGCAGTACAGCAGCAGAGCGGAGCCCAGATGAGCCGCCAGCCTGTACTGACTGACACGGGGAATATCATACGATTCAGTTTTCTCCTCCAGACCGCTCTTCACCATGTACCATCCCAGAAGACCCTGAGCATGTGCATCCATTAACAGATCTTAATTACACAACACAATCTAAATGGACAAAAAAGGGCTGAACTCTGCAGTATGGTAGCTCTCCAGGAGGAGGGTTGGAGAACCCTGTTAAAACATTTGTTGATACATAATTTTACAAAAAAAAACTCAAAATGGCCAATGCCCAAAAAGGCCAACATAGGAAAATTAGATATTGTTCGATTCAGCATGCCGTTCCGAATCTAACAAATTCAGTCTTATGATTTTTGGCCAAATTGGTCAGAAGTTATATGCAGAAAAGTCAATATTTTATCTTTTGACCATTAGGTGGCGCTGTGCTGGAACTATTTATGTGCCCTCAGGTCATGCTTGTTATAACACTTACCAAGTTTAATCAGAATCTGCTAAAGCATTGTGGAGATATAGCCTCATGTCCTTTTTTGCACAAACTTTGTTAAATTCGTTAGCACGTTTTATGAAATTGGTTTGGTATATCAAAAAGCTTTTGATAACTTTTTGCCAGAATGCTCTGAAGATGATCTGAGCCAATTTTGGTGAAAATTGGACAAACCATCTAGGACGAGTTAAAAAAAACTAGTTATTTGGGAAAATTCAATTCTAATTTGCTGTAGTTAATGATGAGACTGTCCTCTATCCGTGAGCCGAATTTCATAACTTTCTCACAAGCGATTCTATAAGATTCATAACAATACGTTAAAGCGTTTGCTAAATACAGCATTTTACTACATAATTCGAAATGGTCCACGCTCAAAATGGCTGACATAGGAAAATTTGGAATCGTTTGAGATCACTCTTATGATTTTTGGTCAAATTGTTCAGAAAATATTAAAAGTCAAATTTGTATATCTTTTGACCAGTAGGTGGCGCTGTGCCGAAGCTACTCATGTGCCCTCAAGTCATGCTTGGTATAACACATACCAAGTTTGGTCTGAATCTGCTAAAGCATTGCAAAGATACAGCCTCGTGTCCATTTTTGTGTGAATTTCATCAAATTCGTTAACGCGCTTTAAAAAAACATATATTTGGTATATTTTGGTATATTTTCCGCAAAATTCAAAAATGATGAAAAGAAGAAATTTAAAATTTGGTATTGTTGTTTCTACCGGCTCAGCCTTGGTGAGAAGAAAAAACTCTAAAAAAAAAACATTAAAAAATTGCAATTATTCCAGACTTTCCAAATTAACTTGCCTAAAGCCAAGCATTTACCCTACAGAGCCAATACTACACTAAAAAAAATATTTTTTTATTGTTTGTTTTTTGTGTTGGATGTGTGCGTAGATGAGATTTCATTGCATGATGACGGATTACCTGGAAGAAGACAAAGCCACACAGACCCAAAACACGAGGCTTCATGGCACGGCTGAAGTACCCTCGCTTCCAGAAATACACCGTAGGGAGAATGAAAGCTAATCCAACCAGCCGACCCCACATGCGGTGACCCCACTCCATGTAGAAGATGAACTTAAACTCTGTCAGAGTCATGTCATGATTCATGCTGTGAAAAACAGGCCAATTCCCATGTAACCGATCACACTAAATGTATTGTAGCTGAAGCATCATTGCAAATATTCAGATGTGACACCTGTACTTCGGCTCACACGAGAAGAGGAGAAATATACTCACATTTTGAACTCTGGGAACTGTTTGTACTTGGAGAACTCATCTTCCCACTCGGCTTGGGTCCGCGGCGGCTTCATCTCTTTCACTAAATGCCAGTCAACCATAGACAGACCGGACTCCGTCAATCTAAGACATGCAGACATCAGTCAGCGAGTGTAAAGTCTGTCTAGGCCAGAATCATATTTCAAGCACATAAGTGTTCCTGCATTGGTCTTTTTTCACGTGACGTCACACTCTTATAGGAGCGCCCCCTGGAGGACAAAACCAAGCTTTGCTACACTGACCGCCAGCTATTTTTACACAGATTGCATTAGTAATAATGTAGTAAAACGCAGATATTAAAAGGTGAGATTCAGTGGACACCTTATTGATGATGTATATTTTGTACAGGCAAGAAGATGAAGTCAGAATATAAACACAATGTGCAAAGTTTCACATTAAAAAACATTAGAAGGAAAACACTGAACCGTTAAATGTTCCCGGCCTCATCATGTAAACTATGCATCATTAATATGGTGATTACTGAATTTGATCTTTTAATATTACTGTTTTAAATATATTAAGACACTTTAAGTGTTTTTACAACGTTTTGTCGCACTGTTTATGATTTAAATATTGCTGCGGGTGCTTAATATGGATTGCAAATGGCCAAAACCAAATACCTTTGTTTTATCCCTTTGAGAGGTGATCACAATATTTGCGGCTGGGAAACATGAATAATTGACACGCTTGTGCTGCAGTTCTATGGATGTTTTGCCCTCCAGGTCTTCGAGCCGGTCACGTGACTGAAAACTATCAATAGTGTTACCATCAAATATCTGCGCCATTAAACCAAATGTGTTATTAGTCATGACAGCAGACTGGCTTTTGATTGCATCAGAGGGATTGTTCTATTGTTTAAAAGTAAAACATTAATGTTGGTTTTATTCCCATTTGCTCCAGCAGCAAAAGAAAAAACCATGGTAGCATTTCTATGACCTTACAAAACAGAAAAAATATCAAGAGACTGATTACATATTGATGACGTAAGAAAAAAGATGCAGAATTTGCAATTGCTGCATCAGCGTTTGCATTAGAAACACTCACACAGCAGCGGTAACTAGATTACTGTGATTTAAGAAAACCGTAATAGTAAATTCACATCATTTTATGAAAAAAAAAAAGATTTACAAAACTGTGGAAACACGTCATCACAGTCTATGAAAAGGGTCCATAATTCTGCTTTTAATGAGAAATAAATTATATTAAACAGCCTCAAATGTGTCCACATATGTGTTCATATGCACCATACATGCATTCAAGTGAGTCGTTTTTAATTTATTAGATAGCATCTTCATTTTAAGGGTTTAAAAGTCAAACACTTAAAGCCAACATTAAATTATTGGTTTCAGCCTTGAAATTCCATAACAGTGCATCCCTGATGAAAAACGCTTATAATAGCCAAAAGTCAGTATTCAGAAAAGTCTGCACAGTTGCATAATTTTAAAATAAACAAGCATCCAATTTATGTATCCAAAACGTTTCTTGTTGTTTTAACCGTCTAAGTCTATCTGCACCTCTGATGTTTAATGACACATGTTGTAATTTTACTATTCTTGGGTTGTGTGATTTTTTTGTTTTGTTTTTGGGGATGGTTTGATAAATTATAAATTTGTAAATACCCAAGAGACATCTAGCGATTAGTTCTTGAACATGTATAGTCAAAGTGTATCTATTTAATCAGTTCTCACTCTTGATTGTCTAAAACCTGACAAAGGTCTGCTTGGGCTGATGATACACGTTGGTGTCTTATAATAAAGGTTTTGTACTTCGCTTGCTATGTGAGTGCCATATATACACTATATTGCCAAAAGTATTGGCACCCCCTTCTTTAGAACAGTCATTGGTGTTTGGTGATGAGTTTTAGGCTCAAGGTCTGCATTTACAGTCACACCAGAGGTGTTAAACTGGGATTAGGACTTGGTTTTATGCAGACCAGTCAAGTTCTTCCACACTGACTGAATCAATCATTTTCTTTTTGAACCTTGTCTTATACACAGAGACATTGTCATGTTAGAATAGAAAAGAGTCCAAACTGTTGCTATAATATTAGAAGCACACAATTTCCTAGAATATCATTATATGCTTTAACATTAAGATTTGTACTCATAGAAATTACTAAAGTAGTCAAACCTGTTCATTAGAAGGGGGCGCCAATACTTTTGGCAATATAGTGTATATGTGCCTAGATGTGGATTTTTTGTTTTGCAATGGAATCCACTTTTTGTTTTTCATATTTTGTTCCCGCTCTGGAGTAGAGCTGTGCGATTAATCGAAATTGTCATAAAGCAAACAAAAATCACAAATTGTAATATCGAATCGCAATAGTGACTGCTAGGATGTGTTTTTTTTTTATTGTGGCAGTCTGTATATTAAGTGTAAGAACTTTTTCCCACTGTCTAGAGATAAAAACTAAAAACGCAACACATAGCAATATCGAATCGCAATACTTGTAGAATCAAAATTCTTAAAAAACCCGCAATACATATCGTATCGGCACTCAAGTATTGTGATATCCCTAAAGGTCAGGTGCAAAAATAACTGTGTCCATTCCGTTTCATTTTTACCCAAATTCTGTTTTTTCAGTTTTAAATTTTTTGGACTCCTTTTTAATGGTCAAATTAAAAAGGACCATTAAAGTCCATTAATTTTAATGGAATTTAAAATTTAATTTTATTAATCAAAAAGCATGTCTAATTAATTAAAATCATGAAATGTATACAATTTAGCATTAATTTATTAAAAGTGTAACAAAAATGACGTTTAGGGCTTTATTGTTGTTTTATTGTTACCAAATTCTGTGATTTAGCACGTCTAATTATTTGAATGCATTAAAACTATTTTTATTTATTCTTACAGTATTCTTATTTATCCCCCCCCTCCCTGTGTTGTGTATTTAAATTTTACAGGTTATCAGATGAAGGCATAAAACATTGATTTAATTTATATCTTAATTAATGAATATTAAACATTTACATTTTAGGCAAATAAAGGGGATATACTATTAAAATAAAAATATTTTGTGATTATTTCTTAAAAAAATAAAGTTTAATTATTTTTCATCAGTAGTAGTAGTATTACGTACATTCTACTAAATAATAGTAATATAGCTATTTCTGACACAATGTCTTCAAGTTAAACAGGACTTTTATTTTGACGGGTTGCCGAGTAAAGTTCTGTGTGTATATGATATGACTAGTTTTACTCAAATGAAATGGTAAAATGCTGGTTTTGATCAGTTTTGTAGATATTGTTGATGTATTTATGTCTTCATTGAGACGTCAGACGCTGAAATCACGCGCTCTGTGTATGTAGTAAACAAAACCCTGCTCCATTCACACAGAGACACATGCAGGATTCAGATTTACATCAGATACTAGTCCAGATCACCATTTGATTTAAGTGACCTACTTTTGATTCATTCATCCAAACTTTGACAAACTCCGTGACATTAGACTGTAAATTCTGTTTTTATGACTGATTCAGTCCGTGTTTTCTGCATCACGGACATCATAGAGTCCTACATTTTAGCGCTAATTCTTCACAGCGCATATCCAGTAAATCCTGACAGTACTATTTTAACACCATAGATGTTTTGCGCTGGCACAAGCTGTTAGTAAATCTGGCCCCTAGTGTAATCAATATACAAAGTCAGATTTAGAATAACCATTTTGGGTCTGCGCCAACCACTAGTGTACTAAATATACAAATGACTACACACTAGTGTTGTCAAAAGTACCGACCTCGATACCATTCGGTACTGAAATTTTAAAAACGTCCATTTCCCGCTAAGATTTGAGCGCTGTTGAGCGGATTATTAAACAGCGCTGATTGGTCATTGTTCACCCGCTCAACAGATACATCTGTGATTGGCTTCAATGATCAATGAAGCGCTCGGTGAAGAGCGTGAAGCAATGACCAATGAAGCCAATCACAGACCTATCTGTTGAGCGCGTGAACAATGACCAATCAGCGCTGTTTAATAATCCGCTCAACAGCGCTCAAATCTTAGCGGGAAATGGACGTTTTTAAAATTTCAGTACCGAATGGTATCGAAGTCGGTACTTTTGACAACACTACTACACACAATCACCGTCATGTTTGAGTTTATAAGGCATTACTGAAGTCCTGTTTTCACCTGGTGACCCCTCCCAGCACCACGGCACCCAGCACCAGCCCACTGCAGCCCACCAGCCAGCGGCCCAGCACTCGATCGCTCGCTGCGTTCGGGATCGACGCCGTCCTGACGGACGCATGTCCTCCTGCTGTGGTCACTGTGGTCTGTCCTCTCTTCAGCAGCCACTGTCTCAGAGGGCTTCGCTGTAAACACATTCACAACCAAGACATGCTTCAGTGAACAACTAACACAGGCAACACTGCGTAGAAGCATCCGATCGTCACAGCTAGGGATGTAACGATTAACCGCGAGCCGGTTGAAAATCGATTCAAATATGGTGTTTATATGAATGTGTCTGAGGGGAACTTACTGTCTTTAGAAAAGTTTAGATGCTATTTTTTCTTTTCATCTTGTCTCTGTATAATGCATATTAAAGTTCATAAGTGCAGCGCTGCTTTGTTTACAGCGGTAACCGAGGAAACACTGCATCATTGCTGTTCGTAAGTGCAGCGCTGCTTTGTTTACAGCGGTAACCGAGGAAACACTGTATCATTGCCGTTCGTAAGCGCAGCGCTGCTTTGTTTACAGCGGTAACCGAGGAAACACTGTATCATCGCCGTTCATAAGTGTAGCACTGCTTTGTTTACAGCGGTAACCGAGGAAACACTGTATCATCGCCGTTCATAAGTGTAGCACTGCTTTGTTTACAGCGGTAACCGAGGAAACACTGTATCATTGCCGTTCGTAAGCGCAGCGCTGCTTTGTTTACAGCGGTAACCGAGGAAACACTGTATCATTGCCGTTCGTAAGCGCAGCGCTGCTTTGTTTACAGCGGTAACCGAGGAAACACTGTATCATTGCCGTTCGTAAGCGCAGCGCTGCTTTGTTTACAGCGGTAACCGAGGAAACACTGTATCATTGCCGTTCGTAAGCGCAGCGCTGCTTTGTTTACAGCGGTAACCGAGGAAACACTGTATCATTGCCGTTCATAAGGGTAGCGCTGCTTTGTTTACAGCGGTAACCGTGGAAACACTGTATCATCTCCGTTCATAAGTACAGCGCTGCTTTGTTTACAGCGGTAACCGAGGAAACACTGTATCATCTCCGTTCATAAGTGTAGCGCTGCTTTGTTTACAGCGGTAACCGTGGAAACACTGTATCATCTCCGTTCATAAGTGCAGCGCTGCTTTGTTTACAGCGGTAACCGAGGAAACACTGTATCATCTCCGTTCATAAGTGCAGCGCTGCTTTGTTTACAGCGGTAACTGAGGAAACACTGTATCATCTCCGTTCATAAGTGTAGCGCTGCTTTGTTTACAGCGGTAACCGAGGAAACACTGTATCATCGCTGTTCGTAAGTGCAGCGCTGCTTTGTTTACAGCGGTAACCGAGGAAACACTGTATCATCGCTGTTCGTAAGTGCAGCGCTGCTTTGTTTACAGCGGTAACCGAGGAAACACTGTATCATCGCCGTTCGTAAGTGCAGCGCTGCTTTGTTTACAGCGGTAACCGAGGAAACACTGTATCATCTCCGTTCATAAGCGCAGCGCTGCTTTGTTTACAGCGGTAACCGAGGAAACACTGTATCATCTCCGTTCATAAGTGTAGCGCTGCTTTGTTTACAGCGGTAACCGAGGAAACACTGTATCATCTCCGTTCATAAGTGTAGCGCTGCTTTGTTTACAGCGGTAACCGAGGAAACACTGTATCATTGCTGTTCGTAAGTGCAGCACTGCTTTGTTTACAGCGGTAACCGAGGAAACACTGTATCATTGCTGTTCGTAAGTGCAGCACTGCTTTGTTTACAGCGGTAACCGAGGAAACACTGCATCATCTCCGTTCATAAGCGCAGCGCTGCTTTGTTTACAGCGGTAACCGAGGAAACACTGTATCATCTCCGTTCATAAGCGCAGCGCTGCTTTGTTTACAGCGGTAACCGAGGAAACACTGTATCATCTCCGTTCATAAGTGTAGCGCTGCTTTGTTTACAGCGGTAACCGAGGAAACACTGTATCATTGCTGTTCGTAAGTGCAGCGCTGCTTTGTTTACAGCGGTAACCGAGGAAACACTGTATCATTGCTGTTCGTAAGTGCAGCGCTGCTTTGTTTACAGCGGTAACCGAGGAAACACTGTATCACTGCTGTTCATAAGTGCAGCGCTGCTTTGTTTACAGCGGTAACCGAGGAAACACTGTATCGTCTCCGTTCATAAGTGCAGCGCTGCTTTGTTTACAGCGGTAACCGAGGAAACGCTTAAAGCGCCACCTGCTGGCAGAGACTGAATCTGCGTCTCATTCAGCTCGTCTGCTGTTTCTGTTCCATAAAGATATTTTTTATGTATACAGTAGTTTCACAAAACTGAAGTCAGACCATTCTGTTTTTGCTTCAAATTTGGAAATTATACAATCTAATTTAGATTAAATCTGCTCATGTTGCATGTATCTTTGTTTGGATCGTGATTGAAATGCAGTGGTTGCCTCTCATTTTAAATGGAAAGAGCAAAGCCTTATTTTGTTTATATGAAGAGATTTGTGTTACTTTTTTTCATTTCAATTTAGTTTTGTTATTTATATTTACATTTAGTCATTTAGCAGAGGCTTCTATCTAAAGCGACTTACAAATGAGGAGAATAGAAGCAATCAAAACCAACAAAAGAGCAATAAGTGCTATATTAGTATATTATTATAGTCTAACATTTCAGTTTCACAAAGAAACGTGCAGCATTTTGTCCAAGCACTAATAAAAGGACATTTAACTTATAACTAGTCTTCAATCTGATGTTGATGGTGAACCGTGAGTGAATCGTTACATCTCTAGTTCACAGTTAAGCAAAAGTAAAGACACTTTATGAGAAAGGCTTAAATAAGTGGCTGATGTAGCTCTCAAACACTTATATAATATCATAACCACAAGTGATCTCTGTGATTAAAGCCACAGCTGACCACGTTTATAAGAAGAAATTAAAAAGCCTTTTAAGTGCAGAATACATAAATCAGCCTCCATAATCATCAGCTGTCACATTTACAGTGATATACTGCCATCGTCTGTGTGTATCAATGTATTCTCATTGTTGTGCACACTATTATCTACTTCATTATTAAGCGGCACACATTGTTTCTCTTCAGGAGTAAGATATTACCTGGAAAATAGGGTTTTGTTGTTGATGTTTAAATAAATATCATTTATGTAATATACGTATATATTCCAGACCACATCGTAACTTTTTTAAAAACAACGTGAGCTTTGATTTGTACATTTTAAAGTAGATTATTTATAAATAGCACATGTCTGTATGTAGCTTATCTTACAGCAACAGTGTAATTTATCACATAACTGCATTCATTTCATAACTGAAGTTGTTTATTGGTAGTTTGTATGTATTGTACAGGCTTTGGTTTGTAGCAGGACTCACAAAGAGATTATTTCTCTCATGGACGATACATAAACATATTTTAGTGTATTCACGTCTAAATATAAAAACAAGCTGCAATTTTTAGTTTTTCCTCATTTATTTATTTTTGTCTAAAAATATTGCAGATCCTCAACCTTTTATTTTTATGATAAACACCTTAATTCTGCACATATATGCATTCATATTTTAAATATTCGTTACAAATCTTCATTGATGCTCAACCACTGAAGCAAGGACAAGATATGATATCTGTGTAAACTGTAATTATTTTGCTGTATGGAACATATACATTATTGTGTATATGTAAATATACTTATTTTATAATAATAATAATTAACTGTATAGAGAGAAGCAATGGGTAACCTGTGGTAAATCTATCCAGCGATGCTACTGTACACTGATACAGCACATGTGTAACGTTACTGTATATTATATTATATTCATACACTGACCGATGCTGTATTAATATTCATGTGTCTTACCTGAATCTGCTGTAAATGTCTCCCCGCGGTCTGACAGCGACACAAAGCAAGTCTTAATACCGACAGCACCATGATCTCAGTCTCGCGGATAAACCTCTCTTCTTATGAAATTATTATGAAATTATAGTCACGTAACTCACGCTGCTGCTTCTTCTGCTTCTGGTGTTGATGTCTGCTTCCTCCTTCGGAGTATCAGCGCCACCTACTGTACACACAACACAAGACATGATTCTACTGTACACGTTATAAATGTTTTTCCTTGAAGGATCCGTACAAACTCTGGATTCAGAATAACTACAACCAGAATAGGCACCTATTAAAAAAAATATATAATAATAAATAAAAACACTTTACCATCCCATGAGGCCGCAGGACAGGATATGCATATCATAATCATAACTCTATGTGCTGTATTTTGCTAGAATGTCACCAGTGTTTCCACTGTAGTGTTTGACTATAACAAAGTGTTCAAATGTTTATTTTTTCATGTTTCAGTCATTTTTGTGATTTTGGCCATGTGGCTTTTCATAAAAATGTTATTTAAAATTAGTGGAAAGAAACCATCCAAAAATACACGTTTAAGTACGTATTACGTTATTTAAAGTATTCTGGTATTTTCATATTTTTGGAGTGATGAAAATATTTTTTTCTCCTGTGTAATATTTACTCTAATATGTCAAAAACATGGATTTACATGCTAAATTAGTACATATTTTAACACAAAATGTTTGTGATTCTTAATGCAATCCATCAGCTGGGGAAGTGTGGTGTTAAATATGGAGTTATTTATTACCATATTCACCTGTTTCATTTCATTTATTTAATCAGGGACAATGCACATTAATAACACACACAATATGTAAAATACACACTGGCTAATTTTCATCCATAAGCCCTTTTGGCAGATTGATGTTAAGAACAAGAAGAAAATATGAGAGCAGAAGAAAATAAAAATAAACCAAGAATAGTAAAACAAAATTACAGACCATATCCATAAATCACTGTAAATGATCACGATTTTGTCAATAAGCATATTTTCATCTTTTTGGAGAAGGTGTGTGTTAAATGTTGTAATTCTGTCCGCTCTATTCCACTCAAGGACGTAGTTCTGGTTTGAACATCGGGGGGTTGAGGTGGACCCCGGGTCATGGTTTATTTATTTGTTTCTTTGCTTAAATGTTTATGTGAAATGGTCTTTTGTGCTATCCACCACACATGCACAGCCGGTTGATTGCGTAGCTGCAATAAAGTACTAGGCTAGTAAACAATGACTTGTTTACATGGATATAAGGATTATATATTATTTAGACACTTCGGCTATAGTTTGACAGGATGTTCTAATTCAACACGCCATAGGAAGCCAATCTAACTTAACATTTTCTCATATTGATATCATTAATTTCTTACTCTTTATCAGTTCATCAAGCTCTTAATGATTTAATAGATGCATCACTGGAGTATCTGAAGGTTTCTCCATCACTCATCATTGCTCTCGAGTCTGACTTGTACTTGCTCTTATGAAAAACTACCATAGTTCTTAACTGTAGCATTTGTTATAATAAGGCTATTAATCATTACCAGGCCAATAATGACTATTAATCTATATTGCATTTGTTATGAGAAACAACAGCCTTTAGAAACAATAACATGCCACAGTTGTGATATAAATCTTTAGGGAAATATCTATTCATTTAACAGATTATCTATTATAAATTCTACAAGTTAGATCACAATAAATACAGTAAAACGTGATAAATTATAGTAAAGGTGGTCATGAAAATATTTTATGTTAGTGCTGGTGCTCTTTTCATCAGTCTTTTTAGTTTGTGCCTTTTTTTAGATAATGTTCGACTTTCTCCATAACATTTTAAAGTGGCAGTTTCTCAATAGAATTCAGATATATTGCATATTTTATCATAATTTTACCATTGGGGGGGTTACCTCCCCCACCCCCCACAAACTACACCCCTGACTCCACTCATGTGTTCCTCTAAAAGCACAACATAATTGACCAAAGGTAGATCTTCTTAATGACACAATACAATCACCTCTAATTGTGTATATCGTCCTGTTATCTGATGAACGTAATCCTTAAAAACAGGTGGAGCAAAACCATTTAAGAGCTTAAAAATAAATATCAAATCAGCAAAATTAATCAAATGTTCCCAACTCAAAATAGAAAACTTAATTAATATGCTACAATGGTGAACACTGTTTGGGTTTTTTATCCAAGACCTTAATAATTTCACCTGGTTTAAGAAAAGACATGATTGAGTCCAGGTTGTCATGCAATATGTGATATGAGGAATAATCACTGAATTCATGAATAAATCTGCTGCTTTGTTAGTCACACTATTTCGGTAACACTTTACAATAACGTAAATGTTAATTTCAACATTAAAATCTTGTTAACATTAGTTAATGCACTGTGAACTAACAATGAACATCTGTATTTTTATTAACTAACGTTAGTGAAGATTAGTAAATACAGTAACACATGTATTGCTCATGGTTAGTTAATACATTAACTAATGTTTAACTAATGAACCTTATTACCACTATTTCTAATAAATCTGAAATTCGCTAAATTAAATTTAGCTATATTTACTACTTCACGTTTTTAAAAGAAAGTTGAGAATCCAGTAATAATCATAAATATTGATATTCACCCGGCGTGTTTTATACTGCTTTTATATGATAAACAACAGGACGACAAAGTCTCATGTCATGCCTGTTCACACACACATTAATGTTCAGTGCATCAGCAATTATAACTGGTTTGCATTGCACTGTCCAGCCAATAGGATTCACAGCTATTAGCATAAATCACAGGTGCATCCCAATTCACATCGTTTAATATAAATAACATGATTAGTGTGTTCACACTGTAGAAAAAGTTCACTTTAAATACCCAGACAATGCACTATATTAACCAAATAAACAGTGATTAAATAACCTTATATTGAGTCACAGATCACAAACAGACTGTTTTACTAAGCGACACTGAATTACTGAGGAAGAATGGTCTCTGTACTCTTGTATTAACACTATAGTGAATACTAAAATCTGAACAGTTGTTTGAGAGCATGTAAATATTATCTGACTGTCAGAAACAGAGTTTATGTGGACTATAGAATACATTAGCCTTAAAGGGACTTTAAGCTTGTTAGCACCCAGAATATATATTTCTCTAAATTCTGCATTCTCTACAGATTCCATAATTCTCTAAATTGCTGTTATGCACAAAGTCATATGTTCTTTATAATAATGTATAGGCATATACAAAATGCAAAATTTGATAAACTTTATTGCCACAACATATAAATCCATATCAACACGTCAACAAAAAATAACAAGATCATACAGAAATAATAATGTTTCCTTTTTGGTCCTCAAGCAAAGGTTTTAAAAGAGAACTACAAAAGCATAGGTCATAGGTCAGTGGAGATGTTTTTAGGTGTACTCGTCTCCTCTCGTCTGATTCCAGCATCCTTAGCCATCGCATAGAAATGTCCTTGTTTGTTGTTAAGCAATACACTGGGAGAATCAAACTCCACGATTTTACCAGAATCCAGGACCATTACCCTATAAAACAAAGGGAAGAGGTCAGTATAACATCCAGCTGTATGAGATTAGAAGAAAGTCAGTTTAGTTTTTTTAAGCATTATTTTTTTCCCATATGCATACAGTGTGTAAACCATTGGTATTTTCCAGGTCCTTTAGATTGAAGGTATCTTAAAGGTGCACTAAGGCTGCATTAACACTGCATGGTTCAAGTGACCCAATTCTGATTTTTTCCTCCCATGTGGCACAGATCGGATATGGCCCGATCGCATAAAAAAATGACATGGATTCTGATATTCTCCGATCGGTTTCAGGCCTCATTCATATGTGGAAATAAATCAGATATGAATCGGATACGTGCATTTGTGCCTGCCATGTAAGCAGATATTCCCCTGTAAATGTGTCTCCTACGTCACTGAAAAGTGAGGTTTTTAAACATCTCGCTGTACAGACAAACATGAAACATCTCTAGTTGAGTAGCAGAGTATTAATTTAGCTCATTTGTGTTAAATAAAAGGCGATCTGACGCCGGCTCGTGCACAGATGAGCGCTTTAGTCCCATTCGTCCCATTGAACCCACAAAATAAAATGCACACATGTCCCTGCCTTTGATATACAATCACTGATGAACACATTTGGTTTTAATTACTAAAAAAACACAGATGATGTGACATGCTTAACAATATCTTCCACCTGAGTATTATTCCACTCGCAAGCTTTCAGCGGAGCTACATCACGGTCCTGAAGAATTATTATTTTGATGTACAGATGTAACTATGGCATTAAAAACGTTTCTATATGATTTCCATGTCAATAAATTAAATTCAATGTACTATTCAAATTGATTTCTGATGTCATATATGCTATTTTGGCTTGTTTCACCGAGTGCAGTGTAAATGCACACATCGGATACGGGTCACTTTTTAAAAAAAATGTAAGCACGTTGTCCAAAAAATCGGATATAGTCACACAATCGGAATTGGTCATCAAGACCTGCAGTGTAAATGCAGCCTAAGTGATTTTTGATAAAGGCTTTTGACCACAGCTTTGGACCGAAACACACTTGCAGCCAATCAGCAGTAAGGGGGCGTGTCTTGTACTGATAGAGAGAAGAGAGCGAGTGCACTGATATTAGCAGATCGACTATAGATAGAGACAGAGAGATGGCAGATAAACAAAAGAGGTAAATATCAGAGAAACAAAACATTAAAAAGAGGTGTTATCTTCGCTTGTTTCCGCAATCGTCGCTATGCCATGGTTGCGTACAGTACGTACGTGTGGGGTGAAGATTTCAAAATAAGGGCGTGGTCCTGTTGGGGTGTGGGCGTGTTTGTTTGGGTGCTTTCAAATATCAGCATCGTTTGGCAAAAATCGCTTAGTGCATCTTTAATAGCTGTGGCATTTACAGCTCCCTAAACAGGTTTATGGTAGGCCAACACTGGCCATCTGGATATGATAATGTACCGTATTGACCCGAATATAAGTTGACCCTGATTAGAAGATGACACCCCCCCCCCCCTTTCTCCAGATGTACCTTTTTGGAAAAAGGCTTTTTGAAAACCATTTTTTTTTTTCTCTGTAAAACAATATTTTTTATAATTTTTAATATTAATATCAATAATTTTTTCTTAAATTATTTTCATAATGCATAATTTTCCTATTTTAATTTTGAAAGTATGGTAAATACTGGTAAAATGTACCAGCAATCACATTTAAAAATATACACTTTTTGATATACCATAAAATAACAGGTAGCGCATATGAATTATATAACATTTAGTCCATCCATCTCATAATAGCTACCAACATTGTATTTACAGTAGAAGTGAAATCTTACTGTAGTCTTCAAATCTGGACACTGTCTGTTTTAAAATCACTTACAGATGAAGTTTGTTCACATCAGGCTACAGTCACGACTCTGTAAGCTTCTCTTGTTCTTGTGTTTTCACTCGTGATCTTTACAACACACATACATTACATATTTCATAACACACTTTTGTGTTATGTGTTTTTGGCGCCACCTATTGTTGTGAGTGTATTAAAGTCTAGACCCTGAATATAAGACGACCGTGTTTTTTCAGATGTATTTCCAAGACAAAAACATCGTCTTATATTCGGGTCAATACGGTATTGTATGGGTCAGGAGCAGTGTTGCCAAGTCCGTGGTTTTGCCGCAGAATTGGGCTACTTTAACATTCTTTCTGCGGGATGTTTTTCGTGTCCGCGGGTTGAGGTGACCCCAATAATGTCATATTTAGCCCCTGGAATGCGACTTCACCAGGGTAACCCCACCAAAAAAAAAATATTTTACCCCCCGGAATACGATTTTTACCAGGGGATCTCCACTGAAAAACAATTGGGCTACTTTTGGGCTAGTTTTAAGTAGCAATTGGGCAGGTTTTGCTGAGAAAACCTGGCAACCCTGGTCAGGAGAGTGCAGATGCAAGTGTGTTGGATCTAAAGTCTGCAGGATAATGGCGCTCCAGGAGTAAGAGTTGTTTTAGGCGTTTAGAGGAAGCACACTGAACAGAACTAACACTCTATTGATTTCTGCACAGTAGGATGTCTAGGTGGAGTCCACTGAATAACGTTCAATGTTCTGTTGATTCTAAACTGCTCCTTTCTTCTTCATTGTATTACTGACTCTTTATTGATTTTTTTAAAGCAATGTTCACTTAACTGAAAAATACTTAAAGGCCACATGCTTGTGTTTTAATGTATTACTGTATTTAATCAATTTTTGCATAATAATTAACTTAATGTTTTGTAAAAGTAGTGTCTTCCAATAAAAAATGTCTAAATATTAATTTTATTGGGAATAGTTCTGAATACTAAAACTGGTGGTGTCATGAAAACAATAGTCTATGCCAATTAGGCGAGTTTTTAATTTCTTGCCACGTTGCTTTTGGCTACTTTACTGTGGATTTACTGACAAATGTACTATAGTGTTTTAGGGCAAGCGTTAAATGCAACTGTTAATGAGAATCTCATTAACCCTTGTGCAACCTTTTGGACATTTTTGTCCTTTTCAGTTTTGTTTTTTTGATAATTTTGCCTGTGTTATTGCCAGATGCATAAATTTTGGCACAGGTGTGTATTTTTATTGGAATCGTACTATTTCACGCCCATTTCCTTTAATAAATCTGTTTTGCACTTGGTACAAAAAAATAGTTCCTCTCAGGACCTTTTGGACAAAAATGTCCTCATTGAAACCCATTAAAACTGATATTTTTAATCGCAGTGCCGTTTAACTGTAAAATGATGCAATTTTTGTTAATAGGCTTTCATTCTGTTGGCAAGGCTTTAAAATTTATTTTTGTACTATTTTTTACAAGATGATGCTATTTTTTCAGGTTTGGTCTATAAAGCAAATACTCACTTTATTCCTGTTTTCTGCATATTATAGAGACAACTGGATAAATAATGCAGCTGTAATTGTGTGTGTGTGTGTGTGTGTGTGTTGGTATGGATGTCAGAGTGTGTTTTGTAATATTTGAGATAAACTCTACTGTAAATCACAAATCAAGCACTGTGAGCTCCAGCAGAGTTTTGCTGGCATCTAATGGAGAAAATGTGGTACTGCACCCAAACAATATCTTACTGAAAGCTCATTTTTTGAGATATCAACCTCAAGTGTTCCTGTGGCTCAGTGGTAGAGCATTGCGTTAGCAGCGCAAAAGGTTGTGGGTTCGATTCCCAGGGAACACACATAGTGATAAAACATGTATAGCCTGAATGCACTGTAAGTCGCTTTGGATAAAAGCGTCTGCTAAATGCATAAATGTAAATTTGGAACACAACTCGTTTAGATTCACGGCTTTGATTTTCTAGCAGGTTTAGAGTTCAACATGTTTCATAAAATATATATTTTATATAAAATATTATTCACAAATCATTTTCATAAACTTAAACCTCTATAACGTTTTTTTTTTGGTTTAACTTTAACTTTTTGTACTTCAACAATAATCTGTCATGGGTCTTCTTTAAAATGAGACCAAACTTAAGTCTGTGCTCCCAAGCGTCAAATTTTTATGACCGTTTTTTGACACGGACATTTTTCATCTTTTTTAAATTGACGCACAAGGGTTAAATTTAAGACAGTATTGCTGCAACATATCTCTGTAAAGCTGCTTTGAAACAAGCTCTATATGGTCTTGAGGGCTGCTCACCGTGAACTGTCTAAAATGGTGTTGAGCCTGTGTGCGATGGTGAGCACGGTACAGTGGGAAAACTCCCTGCGGATGGTGTTCTGGATCAGATCGTCGGTCTCCAGATCCACGGCTGCGGTGGCTTCATCCAGGATCAGTATACGGGATTTCCTGAGCAAGGCCCGGGCCAGACACAGCAGCTGCCTCTGACCAACACTGTGGGAAATACAAAAACAGCCAAACATCAGACGCTAAACATACATCTGGACATGAAAACAATACATTAGCACTAAATTCTATCTCCACTATTAAAGGATTAGCTGTAGCCGACTCGTTATTATAGTACTATGACTGCTAAAATCTAAACAAACTGGAACTATTAATATTATAGTTAATCAGTGAAATTTTGATGCACCCCAAGATGCACTAATATGCATTACGTACATTCACAACACATATGTGACCCTGGAGCACAAAGCCAGTCTTAAGTGTCAATTTTATGAAATTGAGATTTATACATCATCTGAAAGCTGAATAAATAGCTTTCCATTGATGTATGGCTTGTTATGATAGAACAATATTTGAAAATCTGAATCTGAGGGTGCAAAAAATCTAAATATTGAGAAAATCACCTTTAAAGTTGTTCAAATTAAGTTCTTAGCAATGCATATTACTAATCAAAAATTAAGTTTTGATATATTTACGGTAAGAAATGTACAAAATATTTTCATGGAACATGTTCTTAATATCCTAATGATTTTTGGCATAAAAGAAAAATTGATAATTCTGACCCATACAATGTATTGTTGTCTATTGCTACAAATATACCTGTGTTACTTATGACTGCTTTTGTGCTCCAGGGACACATTTGTGCAATGCATATGAACATGTTCATGTTTCTACAGCTCACAAACCTCAGATTCTCTCCCCCCTCCGAGACCTCGTGCTGAAGTGCTGTTGGCAAACCCCTGACGTAATCTTTGAGATGAGCCAGCTCCAGAACAGTCCAGATCTCCTCATCACTCGACGTCTCGAAAGGGTCCAGGTTCATCCGCAGAGTTCCAGAGAAGAGCACTGGGTCCTGTTATAAAGCATTTGAAGACACTCTCAGATATACATTCCATTAAAAGGGTCCTATTATGCCCTTTTATGAAGTCTTTATATGGTTTTTGGGGTGTACACTAATAGGCTTCATCCTTGATTGTTCCAAAAAAACAAACAAAAAAAAACATTATTTTCTCATATTTTAAATAACGGAGTGTCTATTTATACTAAGTGCAAATAGCCGGCTTGCTGCTTACACTAACTCCGCCCACCACCGTGTGGTAGAATTAGACATTGCTTGATTGCTTCAGTCTGAGTCACAGTTCGATTGCTTCAGTCTGTTTCTGTCTGTTGTGCTGCTGTGCGGTTTGTGATTGTAGCTCTGCTTTTTTATTGAATCTTTACCTTACTTTCACTCTGTTGTTTAAAGTGATAATATATAACTTAATTCCCACCATATTTCTGGTATTATCTATCAAACTAATTTGATCGCTCGCTTTAAAAACCGCGAGTGTAGTGCGTTAGCTTGTCACTCGCGGTTCCATTCGCGTTGCTATTCGCGCCTATTATTGTTTTCTTTTTTCTCGCTCCGTTTTCATTTCTCTCTCGCTCCGTTTTTCACAAGTTCATCAAACAACAGTGGTAAGTGGAGTGGTAAGTGGTAAGTTAAGTTGGTATCATTCATCAATCACGGTGAGTAATGGCTTCTTCTCCTGCTATTGTTATTTGCACAGTCTGCCACATGTATAGTTTATCTCTCTCTGTCGGCGATGAGGGATTCACATGTGATAAATGCAGGGAAATAGTTAGGCTGACAGAGAAGGTTTTAGAACTAGAGACACGCATCCAAACTTTAGTTGAGGACAGTAAGAATGTGAGGGCTGTAGATACTGCTTTGGATGTGACTAGCTCAGGGACTCCTGTACATTGTTCGGTTCCGGCATTAGCGCCCCCGCAGCAGGGCAACTGGGTGACTGTGAGGCAGCATAGTCGCGGGTCAAAACACCGCTCTTCCGTTCCGATCAGAACATCAAACAGGTTCTCCCTACTCAGTGACGCACCCACTGAGAAACCTGGTGAAAGTGCTCTAGTTATTGGCGATTCTATTGTACGGAACGTGAAAATAGAGACACCATAGTCCATTGTTTACTGGGAGCCAGAGCGCCTGACATCTTGGCAAATTTAAAAGTGCTGGCTAATGCTAAACGTAAATTCAGTAAGATTGTTATCCACGCCGGCGCTAATGATGTTCGACTTCGCCAGTCGGAGATCACTAAAAATAATGTTAAAGAGGTGTGTGAACTTGCAAGTACGATGTCAGACACTGTAATATGCTCTGGCCCCCTCCCTGCTTACCGGGGTGATGAGATTCATAGCAGACTGTCATCATTAAATGACTGGATGTCTAAGTGGTGCCCGCAAAACAACATAGGTTTTATAGACAATTGGACGAGTTTTTGGGGCAGACCTGACCTGTTGAAAAGAGATGGTGTTCATCCCTCCTGGGGTGGTGCCGCTATTCTCTCTAGAAATTTGGCACATAGTCTTAGAGTTCATACTTGACTAACTGGAGCCCAGGTCAGGAAGCAGACAGACTGGCTAAACCGACCGTCTGCTAGCCGCCTCACGTCACAGAAGTCAGTTAATTCTCAGCACATAGAGACTCCTTCACCTAAATATCACACTATAGAGACTGTGTCTGTTCCCCGAACTAGAAAATACAGAAAACGTCAAAAACTATTTATGAGTAACAATTTAATTGATGTTCAACAAATAAAAAATGTTTACAATACACAGAAACAATTGATAAAACTTGGTTTACTGAATATCAGGTCCCTTTCTACAAAAGCACTTTTTGTAAATGATTTGATTAATGATCATAACCTAGATTTGCTCTTTTTGACAGAAACATGGCTAAAACCAGATGAATACATTATTTTAAACGAGTCTACCCCCCAAGATTACTGTTACAAAAATGAGCCGCGTCCAAAAGGCAAAGGGGGAGGTGTTGCTACAATTTTTAACAATATTCTCAGTATTTCTCAGAAGACAGGCTTTAAGTATGACTCCTTTGAAGTAATGGTGCTTCATATAAAATTATCTAGAGAAAAAAGTATTAATGATAAATCCCCCGTAACGTTTGTACTGGCTACTGTATACAGGCCACCAGGGCACCATACAGACTTTATTAAAGAATTTGCTGATTTTCTATCAGAGTTAGTGCTGGCTGCAGATAGAGTCCTAATTGTGGGTGATTTTAATATCCATGTTGATAATGAAAAAGATGCATTAGGATCAGCATTCATAGACATTCTGAACTCTATTGGGGTTAGACAACACGTTTCAGGACCTACTCAGTCGAAATCATACTCTAGATTTAATACTGTCACATGGAATTGATGTTAATGGTGTTGAAATTCTGCAGCAAAGCGATGATATATCAGATCATTATCTAGTCTTGTGTAAACTCCATATAGTTACAGCTGTAAATTCAACTCCTTCTTATAAATATGGTAGAACCATCACTTCTACCACAAAAGACTGCTTTGTAAGTAATCTTCCTGATTTATCTCAATTCCTTAGCATATCCAACAGCTCAGAACAACTTGATGATGTAACAGAAACTATGAACTCTCTCTTTTCTAGCACTTTAGATACAATTGCTCCTTTACGCTTAAGGAAGATTAAGGAAAAGAGTCCAACACCGTGGTATAATGAGCACACTCGCACTCTAAAGAGAGCAGCCCGGAAAATGGAGCGCAGCTGGAGGAAAACAAAACTAGAGGTATTTCGTTTAGCTTGGCGGGAAAGTACCCTATCCTACAGAAAAGCTTTAAAAACTGCTAGATCTGATTACTTTTCGTCTCTTTTAGAACAAAACAAACATAACCCCAGGTATTTACTCAATACAGTGGCAAAATTAACAAAAAATAAAGCATCAACAGGTGTTGACATTTCCAAACAGCACAGCAGTAATGACTTTATGAACTATTTTACTTCCAAGATTGATACTATTAGAGATCAAATTGTAACCATGCAGCCATCAGCCATATCATCACATCAAATAGTGTACTATAGATCCCCTGAGGAACAATTCCACTCATTCTCTACTATAGGAGAGGAAGAATTGTATAAACTTGTTAAATCATCTAAACCAACAACATGTATGTTAGACCCTATTCCATCTAAACTACTAAAAGAGGTGCTTCCAGAAGTCATAGATCCTCTTTTGGCTATTAATTAATTCGTCATTGTCATTAGGATATGTCCCCAAAAACTTTAAATTGGCTGTTATTAAGCCTCTCATTAAAAAACCACAACTTGACCCCAAAGATCTAGTTAATTACAGACCGATCTCGAATCTCCCTTTTCTGTCAAAGATATTAGAAAAGGTTGTATCCTCACAATTATATTCCTTCTTAGAGAAAAATGATATCTGTGAGGATTTCCAGTCAGGATTTAGACCGTA
>CM041801.1:35346078-35373578 GCA_023376895.1 Aspiorhynchus laticeps
GAACGCTTTATTGGGCATTCAGTTGTATTACAGTATGTGACAGTTCATAGAGTAGAACATTTGAAGTGCCAAAACTTGTCTGAAAGCAAACTTGACGCAATAACGTCATAAATATGCAAATTAATGTGACGTCACCTGCTGCCACAAGTGTCACAAAATCCTGTGGGAAACAGTGGACTAGGGTTATAAACGATATCACCGAGGCGCTTGATAAAAGTCATTATTGTGTATCACTTTTTATCGATCTGTCCAAGGCTTTCGATACTGTTGATTTCAGTTTATTAAAACTAGTCCGAAACAAATTGGAATGTCAACTGAGAACCTCTTGATTTGAAAGCTACTTAGAGGGCAGAACACAATGTGTGCAAATGGAAGGCAATTCATCTGCACCATTGCAGATTATGAGGGGTGTTCCTCAGGGGTCTGTTTTGGGGCCTCTGCTTTTTATTTATATTAATAATCTTGATTTTATTGTTAATGTGTTGCTTTTTCAAATGCACGTTATAAGCGACTCAAACTCGCAGTACTTTAGGATGGAGCAGCGTTTCATACCGATCACAGAGACGTTCTTCATGGACAAGCTGCGCATAAACACATAATCGCAGCTTTTGTGATTTCATAATCGCACAAAGCCGGTCGATTTAAGTGCGATTTAGTGGAAAGTGTGATTAATCGTGCAGCCCTTAATCTGCAGTATTAAAGGGTTAGTATTAAAGAACTTTTCACTATAAATTTTATGGGTAACCTGGCTTGAATGTAAAACTTTGTCTTGAATTCGTTGTATTCCCATTTGTAAAATAGCCTAATTAATTGTTGTAGGCTAACCCCAACTCATGATAAAGGTGCATATAGCACGATTTTCTGTGTTTATTTGGCATGATATTGACTTTGGCGTGCAAAAGATTGATAAATTCATAATTACTGGCATGGCTGGTTCAGTCGACAGATACGGGACACATATAGCTACTAACTGCTGAAGTGTTTGCAAATCTCTGGGCTTCTTACTGGACCGTTCATCACCAAGTGAACAGCTGACTTATGTGTTTTTAAGAAAAAATAAAAATTACACATATATCAGACAGCATACCAACATTACCCCCCCCCCCCCCATGTTCAAACAAAATCTACGCCCTTTACTCACATTTAAGGTTTGCCTTACGCAAATTGTTTATTTTTTAGATACTTTTGCATAATTAATTGATAAAAATTAGTGGTTTTCATTGTTTTAAACTTAGAAATAGATATTGGGTTTAATGTTACACATAAATTTGTTTAGACAACTTCTGCATTATTTATTACTTTTTATTAATTTAATGTGTGATGCGTAATAATAACGAATGACCAACATGAAGCCAGCTTTAGTGTTTGTCTGGTCATGTGATCTCAACCCGGCTCCATGTCAAACAAAACCACTTCAATTAGGACACGCATATGAAAACAACAATATAATGTCTGTAGAGATGTACATCTGAATATGGATCAAATGAGTGCGTTTAGCTTTGAGAATGAAACTGACCTGTTTGTTCCTCAGTATCTTTCAGACTGAATACTTCTTCAATCCTGAAGTCCTCACTCTCCTCTTTAATAACCGCCATCTTTGTTTGATCCTCAGTTTCTTCATGTTTGACTCTGAACGCTTCTTCAGTTTTAACATCTTCACTCTCCTCTTTAATAAACGCCATCTTTATAACAGTACGTGGATCTCAGTCGCTTCAGCAGGAGTTTATAGACACTCAGTTCTGTTTAAGATGAGAGAAATAAACCCAAACTAAATCTCTGAGTGCGTCTCAATCAGATCTAGTTCAGTAGTCAGCACACTAGTGAGGGAGTGAGAGTTCATGGACTTAAATCACCTGATTACACACTCAAAACTAGCATTAATAAAATAACACACCTTATAATGAAAGCTCATCTTTAGGTAGTTATGATTTATATTTGTTATCTAATGATTTGCTGATCACATTTAATAGACTGCACTTAAATGAAAATATTTTCTCTTGGTGTAAGTTTTCATTAAAACTGTTTGTCCAGCATGTGACAGAAGCGAGTCATTTTGTGAATCATTTGATTCAATTGACTCGGAGTCTAATAAGCTCGGTTTCTCCAGCGACTCAATACGTTTATCTTTTTATTTTATTTTATATATATATATATTTTTATTGCAATAACAAACAATAAAGATTACAGTGGGTACAAAACAAACAGAAAATAAATACATGTTTATGATAAACTGATTCACGAGTGAACTGAGACCGTTTGTGTTTCTCTTGTGTGGATGCGTTTTACTCTCACAAAATAACCTTAATAACTTTTAAATAAAGCATTAATATGTTACAGTAAACAGTTAATTCTGCATCGCTGGTAAAACTTTAAGGTTGAACAGTTTCTACACGTTAAACGCTTTAAACACAAACCTTTGTTCAGTCGAATCACAGCAGCGGCAGCGCGTCCTCGTGACGTCACATCAACACACCAAAATAAAAGTCCTGCTCACACGCTGCCGTCTAATGCATAGAAATGTGCATAGAACAGGATACACAAATAATGAGACTTGACAGATATTCAGAGTGTAATGTATTGTTGAAAAACATATGAATGTGGTCCAATTATGTGCTGAAAATATTAGCAACCTGTACTAGAGTGAGAGATTTTGTCTGACAAACTGTAATGTTTAGGTGAAGAAACTATTTCATACCAGGTATAAATTAGATTAAAATGCAAATGTGACAAATGTGATTATAAATAATAATAAAAAAACGAGTGTATGAGTTCATAGAATACATTCGTGTGTCAGTATTGAAATGCAAAAAGCTTAAGTAAAGCAGTAAGTTACATGAGATGACAACTATTACAAACTAACTGTCAAATCCTACAAATACTAACAATAAACCCAATTCAGGTGTCCATATATGTGTAATCTTACTCGTTATTAGCTATAAATGGAGATATGGACACAATGCTTTTGTTTTTTATTATTATTGTGGGTTCAATATAATATTATTGTATTAATCACAGCTTCATCGGAACGGTACGAAACTTGGTGACTTTTGTGGCATTTGGAGTGTGAACACACAAAACAATTGATGGCACGATTCGAGCAGGCTAAGTGGTCGTAAAAAAAATAGTCACACTTGTGCTCTTCGGTCAAAAATGACCGACCGTAGGAAATGAATGGGAAATCGACAAAAACACAAAAATTCTCAGATTTTTCACAAAAAGTACAATCTACAAATCGGCCACAATGCTGAAAAAAGTATGATATAGATGCATCCACTCACACACAGACGCACACACACACACACACACACCTATGAACCACTGTGTCTGTAACAGAGCAAAGTTTTGAGAATATGTGAAATCCATTCAATAATCAAGCTCACAGCAGTGAAGGGGTGACGCTCTAAAACACACCCATTCATACACACACACACACACCTATGAACCACTGTGTCTGTAATCATAATACAAAAGCTAACACTTTAAATCATATTTATACAAAAAAAAATCCAAAACTTGATAAGAAATAGACTTTGAGATTGTTTAAATATATGGTCAATTCTTTCACCTAATAAACATGTTGAATCAATTGTCTAAGAACAACTAGGCAATTCAAAAGCTTCTCTATAGAGAGCTATATAAAGGCATCAAGTTACACCTGCCATTACAGATGGTTTTCTCTTGTTTTTTTACAACCAGATGGTGCTAATCTGCCTTCCAAAATTGGTTTTGAATGGCTGAGTCTCTATTTTAACTTAAAATACTGCATTAATTAAAAAAATATTGTAAAAAATAATTTTCAGTGTCAAAAAATGGTTATTAATTACTGCATACATATTAATTATTACCACAAAACCCTCTCAAAATGCAAAATAAAAAATATTATTAAACAAAAATGAATTAGAATGATTTTTACTGAAAAAATAAGAGATTACGTTACAGGTGTCCGGACACTTTTGACCGTGAAGAGCACAAGTGCGACTCCGAAATGAGGAGATCCTAGGCTAATTAGTGTGTGTGTGTGTGTATATGCGTGTATGTGTGTGCGTGTGTGTGTGTGTATGTGTGTGCGTGTGTATGTGTGTGTATATGCGTGTATGTGTGTGCGTGTGTGTATATGCGTGTATGTGTGTGCGTGTGTGTGTGTGTGTGTATGTGTGTGTGTGTGTGTGTGTGTGTATATGCGTGTATGTGTGTGCGTGTGTGTGTGTATATGCGTGTATGTGTGTGCGTGTGTGTGTGTGTGTGTGTATGTGTGTGTATATGCGTGTGTGTGTATATGCGTGTATGTGTGTGCGTGTGTGTGTGTGTTTTGCGTACAGTAATTACTTTTTATTTTTACTTTTCTGATGTTGTTTTCTGCTTTTGGAGGTGCATCATTAGGTATATTATCTTTCACTTGAAAAATAATTTAGTTGATTTTCTTTTTTTCTTTAATTTCATACCAGGGTGTAATTTCACTCATGTAGTGTGTTATAGTGGGGCGGAATATAGGTGTGTGGGGGGGAATATACTTTCAGGGAAAGTTTTTCATATTAAACATACTTTTCATATTAAATTCTGTGCAAAACAACCCCACACACTTCAGGCTACATATAAACAGTATTACTCTAACATGAATAGTTAGTATGTGACTATTTACTCTCATATTAAATATGACACTGTTTCACAGAAAAACTCCTGCTGAAGTGACTGAGATCCACGTGAATATTATAAAGATGGCGTTTATTAAAGAGGAGAGTGAAGACGTGAAGATTGAAGAAGCGTTCGGTGTGAAGCAAGAAGATATTGAGACACAAACAGGTCGGTTTCATTCTCAAAACTGAACTTAATCATGTTATCCTTCTTAAAATATCGACCTCTACAGAAATGAACCCATTTAATCTCACAATAGTGACCGTAAAAAAGGTGTTCATTTATAAAGCTCTAAAATCCTTACTGATTGATGTTTTAGTGACTTCCTGCAACTATGGAAACAATAGGGCTTTTCACACTTGAAATTGTTAACCCTGGATCATCCTAAACCCCGGATAAAGGAAACCTGGGTTATCTGTAATCACGTTTCACACTGCTCATACTATACCTGGGATTAACGGTTAACCCTGGGTATTCATTAACAGTCGTTTCACACTGTACATTCCTAAACCCCGGGTTAACGTTCTTATTTGCATATTTACGGTGTCACTGTCACTGATTGGATGAACAGCAGGCAACCTGTTAAGGGGCCATTCACATATCGCGTCTTTTGCGCGCTCAAGTTCGTTATTTCAAATGTAGACGCGCGGTATGCGCGCTCATAATGGAAGCGACGCGCTCGTTTTTTTCCAGGCGCGTCCGCGCCGCATCGAGATAAAAACATCTCAACTTTTCAGAATGCCGCAATGCCGCAGAATGCAGCCCTTACACGGCTTCTCCCGCGTCTTGCCAGTTATTAAAAACAACGTCGCCTCTTTTGTCTTTAGATCAGCGAAGATTGAGGAACAGCTGATCATAGCTGCACAGGCAGGGATAGCCATTTTTAAATAAATTTAGTAGCAGAGCTACTGCAAGCGATTTAGTGCTGGAAATCATTTATCCTTTGCTGAAACTTCTGCGTCTTCGTGAAGAGCGCGGGTCATGGTTGCTTAGCAACGGCAGATGCCATGGGAGCGCAAGCTACAGAGCGCTTTGGAAAGAAGGAGAAAGCGCCGCGCTTAGCGTTTAAACGCGTTTTAGGCGCGACACGTGAACGGCCTCATGAGACGCTGTTGAGGAAAATTCATTTTATGCTGATCTTATGTGTATGGAGAGCAAAACCTTTTTTGGGTATGACTGTGTAGAAGCAGAATGGTCTGGGGATTCTAGCCTAAAGATGTATGGACGACAAGGGGGGTCCATAGAAGGGTGATGGGTGAAAAACCGGACCAGTGGGAAAAGGGCCAGATGTATGTTAGTGACCTGAAAGGTTACTGGGGCCCTAAATGTAAAGGGAGTAAGGCTGTGCGACATGATTTAGTAGAATGCTATTTACTTACTCTCCTTCTGTGGAAAAGTACAGCTGCAAGATTGTGACCTTGTAACCTTGAGTGTGCGGATATAAGGTGGAGGAGCACCCTCCCCATTTGTCGCACTCTGCAGCAACTTGTGTGTCTGTATGACTGTTGACCTTCTTTGCAAAGAATAAAACCTTTAAAGACTAAAAGTGAGTTTGTCTCTTATGCTGATGAGAGTAAGTTAAAATTGCCACAACAATTTGGTGTCAGAATAGTGGGATTCCATGGATGCGTCTTCTGGACCTGAGAGCGGACGGTGACTGATCATCCTGGACTTAGAGTCCAGCCCTAACCCCGAATAGGTTTGAAGGGACGGCAGGGACCGACCGCCAAGGCCCGGAGGGGACACCACTGGAATCAGTAAATGAACTCAGGTGGCAACAGGACTCTCGGGTAAGAGACAAATCAAAATTTTCTAAAGAATTTGGGTTTTGATTTGAATTGGAATTAAGATAAGGGGATGAACCATATTGGCGGGTCTGGCTCTGTGGAAGTCCGTAATCAAGAAGTCTTTTAAAGTAGATTGAGATTACGTGGAGCACAGTTAAGACATTTTCAGAAGAAATTGAAACTGGGCAACGGAGGCGTGATCGGAAATTTAGCAAGAAATTGAGATCAGGAGATCCGGAGATTTCGAAGCAGGAAATTGAGATCACGTATAGTCAGTTAACACATTTCTGAAGAGGGGAAATTGAAACTGTGCAGGTATAATCGGAGTTGCATGAGGCACTCCGCCCGTCCGATTCGGGGTAGCGAACGGATCTGTTGGAGACATCTAAACAGATTAAGAGGCGCCGAAAAGTAGCCCACAGGAGGAGAAACGGCCAATATGGGGAAGTCCCAGAGCAAGCTCGCTAAATATGATACACCGGTATTTTGTAAAATGAAAAAATTATATGGCCAGAAATGCATGCAAGATATGGGGAAACTAATTAGGTATCATGATTTTCCAAAAGAGGGAACATTAAGTGTCACAAGATTAAATGCTGTAAAGGAATCAGTTGAAGAGGGAAGCACATAGCAGAAAGGGTGCTGTGTGAAACATATGTGTGATAGATGTGAGAAGACGGTGAATTGTTGGGTGGGGGAGGCAGACAAAAGGGAAAGAAGAGCAATGCAGAAAGAATTAGCATGTAGAGCTGATAAGAAAAAGGAAAATTAAAAATGTGAAGAAAAAGTAACTGCATCACATAGACCTACTAACCGCTCTGATGTTTCTGTCTCTAAACATGCACCACCACCCTATCATCACTACCCCGTCGCTGAGCTGCAAGCCCTGAAAGTGGACCCTGACCTCGACTGCACTCCGCCAAAAAGACCAACAGCACCACGGACGGAAGAAGAAGAAACAGAGGAAGACCCCGATGTGATTCCTGAAACCCCCCACGAAGAAGCTGAAGAGGAGAGAGTGCTTATGGCAGTCCCGACAAAGAAAAGAAAAACCAGACAAACGGTGAAAGAAGAAAATGTGAGTATAACAGCTCCGATGATTGAAGTTTCGGGACCTGATGGGCCGATGATGGTTTTCAGACCATGGACTGTGACTGATATGAAGAAAGCGATGGCTCATTTGCCGAGTCCGGAAGAAGCGGGTGACAGATTTTCTACCGAACTGGTCACATTCTGCAAAGAATTCAGCCCCACTGTGCACGAGCTGAGGAGGCTGCTTGCAGTGAAACTGGGGGCTTCGAGCTGGCACAAAGTGAGTGGAAGGCTGCAAAGGGAAGACTGCAGGAGAGAAAACAGCGAATGGGAACACCGACACAACTTGGAATATCGCACAGCTGTTGAGGAGCTGGTTTTTGAATGGACTGAGACCTGAGATTGCGCAAGCAGTGAAAACCAGCTACATTGAATGGAAAAATGGACGATTATCTGCTGTTCTAGCACATGCTTTGCATGCAGAAGAACTGCAGACAGCAAAGAAAGAAAGAGTTAAAGCAAGGACTGACAAAGATTTACAGCTGGCCCTAGTGCGAGCTGTCTCGAGACCGGGGGAATCCTCTCTCTGCAGCGCCGTCAGGAGACGGGAGGGGGAAGAGGAAAAAGTCAAGGTGGAAGATATTCGAGCGGGGCTGGAAGGAACTTTGAAAAACGGGGTTGTTGGATTTGCAAGAGCGATGACCACGAGATGAGGAGATGCACCAAATGCAAACTGTGCAAGAAAGATGGTCATTGGGCCAAGGACTGTCCAGACAACCAGCAAGACCAAGAAGCAGACTGAAGCGAGGAGGACGGAGAGCAGGAAGGAGGGGTTCAGGGCGAGCGGCCAGCAGCGACTGAACAGGGAAGTGAACATTTTTTAACCACACACATACACACATACACTGATGTATACACTGCTCTCTGCAATGAAGAAAAAGCTTGCAAGTCTTTGAGTAATTCTGATTTGAATGATGAAAATTCTGATGAATGTTTGATGTATGAAAGTGAAGCATTTAAGAAAATGCCTAATTACCCCATGCTGGTCGAGGGGGTAATGATAGAGTTTTTAGCTGATTCTGGGGCTTCAAGGTCCTCAATACGACCATGTGACTTGCCATGTCAACCGTCATTATCAGATAAAACAAATGAGTCTATTTCTGCATCAGGGCATATGATTTTTGAAAGATTTACAGTGCCTCTAAATTGTGAGACAGAGGGGGGCAGAGTGCTGAATCATGCATTAGTTTATTCACCAAAATGCCCTGTGCCCATTTTGGGCCGAGATCTGTTACGCAAACTAAATTTGATACTGTTTGCGGACTCCTCAGGTGTCAGAGTGGAAACAGAGGGGGAGCAATGGTGTTGTTTGCAAGCAGAGCCTCAGTGGGCCTATGAATGGCACATCATAAATCATGATTGGGCTGAAATGATGTGCGAATTGGCTAAGAGTCGAACTAAGCCACATAATACAGAAATTATGTTGCCTGACAATTTGCATTGCACGTCACATGTCGTAATGGAACTAGACAAACAGTATGAAAAAAAATGGTTTGAGGGAGAAAAAGGAGAAACTTTGAGATTTGAAAAAATATTTTGGACAGAGAATATGTGTGCTGTCTCAGTCAGCCTGACAGAAAAACAGCTTCCTTTTTTCCTAATGCCAGAGTCTGTGCCTCACTTATCACTCTCCAAGGCCAAAGAGCAGACATGGGCTGAGATGGGGGGGTTTGTGAAGAAATGTGTTGATGCTACAGACTGGTGTGAGATAAGCGCTGGTGTGAAACACAGCGAGAGTCTAGGAGCATTTATGTTAGACTGCAAACATGAAATTGAGTTAGAGAGAGAAGTGGTAACCATTGGCTTGTCAAAATTGCAGTTTGTAAAACAAGAAGTTACATTTTTGGGTCAGGTCATAACACCAAACAGCAAATCCCTGTCTGACAAAAGAGTTGAAGGCATTAAAGATGTACCAAAACCAATCACAAAGAAACAAATGCTGTCATTTTTAGGAATGTGTTCATATTGTCGAACATTTATCCCAAATTATGCAATTCTTGAGCAGCCTCTGAGAGCCCTAACAATAGGGAAGGGGTTGAAGTCATGTGACAAAATTGAATGGACAGGGGAGGCAGCGGAGGCATTTGTTACTATGAAAGTTCAGCTGTCTCTGGCGCCAGCCTTGGGCCTACCGGTACCAACTAAGCCTTTTGTTCAGATGGTGGATGAGAAACATGGGTTTATGACTTCTGTGTTACTGCAAAATCATGGAGACCGATTGAGACCTGTGGCTTATTTTTCAAGCAAACTAGATCTGGTCGCAGCAGGCCTGCCACACTGCTTGAGGGCGGTGGCTGCTGCTGAACAGGCCGTAATGGCGTCTAGAGAATTTGTAGGTTACTCTGACCTGAAACTTTTCTTGCCACACGCTGTGTCCATGATTCTGCAGGAACAGAAAACATCGCATTTATCGACGGCTAGGTGGTTACGATACCACACTATCTTGCTTGATATGCCGAATATCACTGTTAGACGATGCACAACCTTGAATGCTGCCACTCTCCTCCCGACGAAGGGGGATGGGGATGAGCACCATTGTTGTCTGACGGAGCTAGCACATGTGTGTACGCCGCGTCCAGATCTTTCTGACGTACCACTTGAAAATTGCGAAAATGTCCTCTTTGTGGATGGCTCAGCTTTCAAAGATCCACAAACAGGCCAGAATAAAGTTGGCTATGCAGTAACAACTGAGTTTGAAGTCGTGGCGTCTGGCTCGCTGCCAGCGACCTATTCAGCACAAGCAGCAGAGCTTGTGGCATTAACAGAAGCGTGTAAACTTATGGCAGGTAAATGCGTCACAATTTACACCGATTCGCGTTACTCATTCGGTGTTACGCATGATTTTGGAGCACTGTGGAAACAGAGGAAATTTTTAAAGTCAGATGGGCGCCCAATATTAAATGCTCCTCTTGTTGCAGACTTACTGGAGGCCATTGTGCTGCCTGATAAGGTGGCCGTCTGCAAGTGTGCAGCACACACACGTAACAAAGATTTTGTATCCACAGGAAACGCCAGAGCAGACGCCAGAGCAGACGCAGCTGCGAAGGCCGCAGCGGTTAAGCAGACAAAAGAAACAGAGTGTACTTTGCTATCTGAAACTGACCAAGACATTTCCTCTTCTTTACAGAGCATGCAGGCCTTTGCCTCAGGGGCAGAGAGAAACCAGTGGAGAAAGTGTGGCTGTAGAATGACTGATGGTGTTTGGATGAGCTGTGATGGCAAGCCTTGTCTACCTCGACACTTATTTTCTCATTATGCCAAGTCGACGCATGGGAAAGACCATGCATCGAAAAGGGGAATGGTTATACAAATGAAAGAATTGTGGTTTACAAAGGGGTTTACAATATTTGCTGAAAATTTTTGTAAGAGATGTGTCATTTGCAATACCCACAATGTGGCAAAAGGTATAAAAATGTCCCAGGTATCCCAGCCGGCACCGACAGGTCCTTTTGAATATCTACAAATGGATTTCATCGAGCCGTCCCCATGTGAGGGAAAGAAATATTGTTTGGTGTTGGTGGACATGTGGTCCAAATGGGTCGAGGTATTCCCAACATCAAAACAGGATGCAGCAGCAGTAGCAAAGGCTCTGCTGACTGAGATAGTCCCGAGGTGGGGGATCCCACAGAAAATCAGCTCGGACAATGGGACACATTTTGTTAATGAGCCAATCAAACAAGTGGGTAAATTTCTGGGAATAAATTTGAGAACACATTGCAGTTACAAACCCGCCTCTGGGGGTGGAGTCGAACGCCAGAACGGGATAATTAAAAACAAATTGGCTAAGTGTTGTGAGGAAACTGGACTCACATGGGTTAAAGCGCTCCCGATCGTCCTCATGTACATGAGAATGAGAAAACGATCTAGAGTAAACCTGAGCCCATACGAAATTCTCTTTGGTAAACCACCTTTTATGGGAATAGAAGGAGGTAAACAACAGCTGCCATCGACAGAGGTGTGTGAGCATGACATGTTGAGTTACTGCAAAGAAATGTCTTCGCTGTTGTCTAATGTCTATGTGCAGGTGAAAGCTGCTCAGGGGAAAGTTGCTGAAACTCCCTTGCATGACATCAAACCAGGAGATTTCGTGGTAGTACGAGATCTGAGGAGAAAGAGTGAAAGAGAAAGGTGGCTGGGACCGTTACAGGTGAACTACCCACACGGCTGTGAAGGTAGCGGAGAGGGCAACGTGGATTCACGCCAGCCACTGCAGAAAAGTTCCATCTGCACCTCAGGAGGAGGAACGGAGAGAATAAGAGATCTGAAGCACATGTCAACAAATGCCAGGATGCTGTATAAACACCAAGTGCCTTTATGATTGCAAATGGATCTGTGGTGAAAGTAAAGCTTAGTAAAAAATTAGGAATTACAATAGAGATTTAGAATGAATTAATGAATTAGGTATGGTATTTGTCTGTATTTTTTGTATACCACTATTGAGTAATGAACTCGAAAAGTTCATTAAAAAAATGTTCACGTGTTTTGCAACCAATTAATTTGCCTTCACAGACAAAGTTAACCAGAAGTCTGTAAAATGTTGGGTACATCATGTTGTTTTCACATTCCAGACTACAGTGACAACGTTACCAACATCATCACTCACATGAGGATGGCCGTAAAAGAGCCTAAACGAGCAAATGATGTATGGGGATACTGGTTGTTTAACACTGTGTTACCAATTGCGGGGGCAGGATTATTGCTACTGTTATGTTTACCATGCATTTTCCAGTTCATATCCAGCTCAGTACAGAGACTGGTGAAAACTACGGTATCACATCAATTGCTTAAAATTATGGTTTATTCTGATGACATGTTTTTGGACATGTGTGACGAGAAAAATCAGAGGTGAAGGGTATAAATGTGATGTGATAGCTTAAATTTGCTTTGATATTATCATTATTATTGTTTTGAGTGTATTACATATAATCTTGGTAAAGTAGTAAGAGTGTTAGACATAGAAATTAATTTTGTTTTGATTAGTTATCAATGAATGATAAAAAGGGGGAATTGTTGAGGAAAATTCATTTTATGCTGATCTTATGTGTATGGAGAGCAAAACCTTTTTTGGGTATGACTGTGTAGAAGCAGAATGGTCTGGGGATTCTAGCCTAAAGATGTATGGACGACAAGGGGGGTCCATAGAAGGGTGATGGGTGAAAAACCGGACCAGTGGGAAAAGGGCCAGATGTATGTTAGTGACCTGAAAGGTTACTGGGGCCCTAAATGTAAAGGGAGTAAGGCTGTGCGACATGATTTAGTAGAATGCTATTTACTTACTCTCCTTCTGTGGAAAAGTACAGCTGCAAGATTGTGACCTTGTAACCTTGAGTGTGCGGATATAAGGTGGAGGAGCACCCTCCCCATTTGTCGCACTCTGCAGCAACTTGTGTGTCTGTATGACTGTTGACCTTCTTTGCAAAGAATAAAACCTTTAAAGACTAAAAGTGAGTTTGTCTCTTATGCTGATGAGAGTAAGTTAAAATTGCCACAACAACGCATAAAGCCAAGAAAACAAAGACAAGTACAAAAGAAAGAAAACAAGGAGCAAAGTATGTGAATATTTCTTTGAATTTCTTTTAAGTGTGGAGAGACTAACATTAGTGTCTACTTGCACAGTAGCGTAAGATTAATACCGTCTCCTATTCACTCCAGGTCACACGCTTTCCGTCTTTTGATATTTCTTCTCACCGGCTGCAGTTTACACGACGCGCGTTTCGCTGCTCATTTCTGATTGGCTGTCTGTTGCCAAGCGTCCAGCAGCAACAAGCAAACACCGCTCAGTTTCACACTGAACAAACTTAGCACCGCAATGCGGGGATAACACCACAAATGCGGTGCTAACCCTGCTCCGGAGCAGGGTTTCATAACCCGGGTAAAATGCGGTGCTAACACCGCTTTCAAATTACAGGTGTGAAACGTGTCTTTACCCAGGGTTAAAAGCGGTGTTTAGAGCGAAGATAACCCGGGGTTAAGCGCAGTGTGAAAAGACCTAATAAAGCGTCTCAATTAAATATGTGCAGCGTCACATGATTAGTGCAGATTGTCACATGACCAGAGCTGAATCTTGAGAAGATGACAACTGCATCAAAGCTCTGAAACAAAAGGCTAGTAAAGTATGTTAACATAAAGATATGACAAAGATTTTTGGTACACATTATCTTTAAGGTGTCTAGTATTAATATATGAATTCACATATGTTCAGTTTTGTTGAGCGTGGTCATAGAGTGAGTAAACATGTTGATGTGTGTGATAACAGTGAATATAGGAGTACAATATAAATCCAGTTGCAGTTATTAGTGAAAATTACAATAAGATGTTTCAATGACAAAATATTGCACTAAATTAAAAATTAAAATGTTACAAAAAATGTACAATATTGGTAGCACTAATATAATTTTTTTATATTTTACAAAAAAGTTTTTTTTTTTGTAGTGTTCATATCAATGTTGTATAAGGTTTTTTTATGCATAATAGTAACCCTAGAATGTGATCAAGTTCAAGATTTATTTGATATTTATTATATTCACGATTATACAGAGAGTATTAACCAGCAGTGAAATGTGAGTAAAGATCAAACAGTTTAAAATAGCTGGGCTGAGATATTTAACTATTTTTGTGACTGCAGAAATATGATAATTCAGTACACACATTATCCCCATAAAACACAATTTTTCACACACTTTTCCAAAAAAAAAAAAAAATGATTATCTCAAAAGGTTACTAATGACACACCATTTAGATATTTTCATGTCTGGGAAAAAATTGGGTTTAAATGGGTTAATGATATTTTTGAAGAATGTGGAAAGAATGAATATATAAGTGGGCTAATTAAAGAAGCTTTAGTTGACATGTAGTGGGTCGCCTCGAACCCAAAGTATTCTTGTTTATTACGCATACATTTTCTTCTTTTGTTTGGATCCACAAGACAAGCAACAAAAACAGAATCCAAATACCCTGAGACGTCAGTTTACAAGATGACAGGTTCACATGCATTCACAAGTCCTTATATTTATAACATTTAACACTCAAGGATAGACAAAACATCTTCGTTTCCATATTTGCATGCTCCCTATAATAACTGAAAACTGAACAGTTTTGCAGGTTTCCAACCAACTGCACTCCTCTAATCATTATTATTATGCACATGACCTAAACTTCCAAATACTACAGTAATTCACTTACAGTTGCACTTGCAGTTTTTTTTTTGCAGATTGTGATAAAATGTAAGACTCAGAATCATTGCCATATCATTAAAAAAAATAATGTTAATAAGCAATGTTTTTTTCTTGCTGAGCAAAACTTCTCTATTTCTCTATAAACATTATTTACACCCTGTACAGCGTGCACACAAAAAGTGTGTAAATTTTAACTTTAATATGCTATTTATATTTGATTTGACCCTTGATATAACTATAATTGATGTATAACTATAATAACTATAATACACTGCTGTGAAAAAGTTTGGATCAGTAAAGTTTTTAAAGAAGTTTCTTATGCTCATCAAGGCTGTATCTATTTGATAAAAAATACTGAATATTATTTCACAAAATAATATTGTGAAATATTATTGCAATTTAAAATAAAAAAAATCTATTTTAATATTCTTTAAAATATAATTTATTTCTGGGAAGCAAAGCTGTATTTTCAGCATCATTACTCCAGTCTTCAGTGTCACATGATCCTTCAGAAATTATAATAATAATCTGATTTATTATCAATGTTGGAAACAGTTGTACTGCTTAATACATTTTGGGACCTATGTTATTTTTTGATAAATAAAAAGTTAAAAAGAATCGTGTTTATTCAAAATAGAGATTTTGTGTTTTGTTTTTTTAAAGAAACTTTAAAAACGTTTAAAGAAAGTTAAATACACTTTATTCAGCAAGGATGTGTTTGTCATGAATTCGGTCTGTGCCCTTCCGTCCAATTGAGCTATCGGTAAGCCCCTCCCCTTGAACGCAGACTAGCCAATGGCAGTTGAGTATCTGTTGCACGGGGAGCAGAACTCGGACATTTTTAGGTGTCAGCTCCATAGAGAAACATTGGAAGATCCGAAGCTCGCATCAGTTTTATGGAGTTTATGCTTCAAAAATGTAAAAACGATGTGCGTGTGGTACTTGTAACACTGTTTTTCCAGGTATCCTGAATATCATTTATTTTATTACATTTCCTGAATCCAAACAAAACAGAGCAAAATGCCCCTAAAGTATTCAACCCCAATACAAATGAAGACAAAAACGTTAATTTTTCTGCTAGTCATACACTCATTAAGTTACAATCTTCATCTGCTCAAGCAGAACGTTAATGTTATCTTGTGCTTCAGCAAGGTATCTCTGGCTAAAACTAGCTAACGTTAAAGTTAGTGAGTCCATGCTAATGTACAAACCTAAATAGCAGACTGCTCTCGCGTCTTGTACAGTGTAGATGAAAAACACATAAATGAAGGTCTACATTTCAGTGTCTCTTCATATTAATCACATTAATGTAATCGTACCCTGCGATACATGAACAGTGTTGATCCTGCATGTTGTCATCCGCGAGCGTAATATGAGACTTCTCCTGCTTGCATTGTGATCTGTAAACCCTCGCTTCGAGTTACCCGCCGTATTTATTTTAAATATTTTATAAATCCTCCATGGAATATTTAATTCCCATTTGGTGGCCTTCTGTGTCCAAAATTGTGCAAAAACATCATGGGACAAGGTTTTCACTGCAGCTGTCATTGTAAGACAGTGAGCAACTCCATTTGTTTCTCCGAGGGAGCAACAGTAACTAAGGGGGGCGGGGCTTACTGATAGCTCAATTGCCACCAGAGGTCGCTCTTCTACTATATTGACTCTCACACCACACAGACTGTTCCACGTCACCCTGGACTACATTTCCCATTCACCTGCTCTCAATTACACACACACCATAAATAGGAAGTTCCTCTATTCAGGGCCGAGTATTGTATAGCGTTTATCTCTCTCCTACCGATAGCTATTCTACGGAGCCTTTTCTAGTTTTCATAGTCTTAGTCTTGCCTTTTTACCCATGTTCTGATTCTTGCTTGTGTATTTTGGATTGCCCTATCGTCTTGCCGTTTGGACTCTGTTTGCCTCTGCCTGGACTATTGCTCGTGTTCCTTGATTATCTCTTTGTTTTTGCCCCCCTGGATTATGTTCGCCGTTGATTGACCCCTGAGTTTGACTGTTTATTAAAGGGGTCCTATTATGCTCTTTTATAAAGTCTTGATTTTGTTTTGAGGGTGTACAGGTGCATCTCAATAAATTAGAATGTCGTGAAAAAGTTCTTGTAACTTATTGTATTTTTTCTTATAACTTATTTCAAAAAGTGAAACTTTCATATATTTTAGATTCATTACATGTAAAGTAAAACATTTCAAAAGTTTTTTTTTGTTTTAATTTTGATGATTAGAGCTTACAGCTCATGAAAGTCAAAAATCAGTCTCTCAAAATATTAGAATATTTACATTTGAGTTTCAATTAATGACCATCCATACAGTATAAATTCTGGGTATCTCTTGTTCTTTGAAACCACAATAATGGGGAAGACTGCTGGCTTGGCAATGATCCTCCACAAAGAGGGTAAGTCACAGAAGGTCATTACTGAAAGGGCTGTCTGTTTACAGAGTGCTGTATCAAAGCATATTAAATGCAAAGTTGACTGGAAGGAAGAATTTGGGTAGGAAAAGGTGTACAAGCAACAGGGATGACCGCAAGCTTGAGAATACAGTCAAACAAAGCTGATTCAAACACTTGTGAGAGCTTCACAAGGAGTGGACTGAAGCTGGAGTCAGTGCATCAAGAGTCACCACGCTCAGACGTCTTCAGGAAAAGGGCTACCAAGTCACTTCTGAACCAGAGACAACGTCAGAAGCATCTTACCTGGGCTGTGGAGAAAAAGATCTGGACTGTTGCTCAGTGGTCCAAAGTCCTCTTTTCAGATGAAAGTAAATTTTGCATTTCATTTGTAAATCAAGGTCCCAGAGTCTGTTTGACCGACATGTCAAACAACCAATCATAGTTCGTTTCGTTCAGCGTCACGTTTCGGTGCGTGGAAATGTTGCCACAATAACAAACCGGTGTGTGAAACTCTGGGATGTATTTTAAAGATTCTATGCCGCGAACTTGACATATTTCACATACTTTTGAAAATCCAGCATTTAGTTGATCCTGATAAGCGATCCTTCATCACATTTGTAAACATGACGACTTTCTTCTTTCGTGAGGGTGTTTGGCGCGACGGCATCTTTGTTTCCCGGCGGACCGAAAATAAACACGACACTTGCATCTCCCGGAAATCCGGTTTAATTCAACCAGTCAGATGACGACTTCGACATTCCTGAAGTGTTTCCAGAAAAGTGTGCCATATGCATCAGACGTTTAGCCAATGTTCCGTGGGCGTGACGTCTGAGGCTACATACGACATAACTTATGTAAAAAGTGGCAAAACCAATAACAAAGAAATATAAATAAGTGTATAAAGAAATATAAAAATAACAACAGTATTGTGATTGTGATCACATGACCATTCATCACGGTGCAATTTTTCCTTATACAAATTTCTAAATAAAAGCCTCTTGCATTAGTGGCATTAGTTAATAAGAATTTCAATAATCTAGTGTAACAAGTGTTTTTACACTTGCGACACAAGTACAATGCAGGATTTGCAGAAAAGTTGCTTCTCAAAGATGCATCAATACCAACTCTTCGTGGTCCACCTTCATATCCACAACACACAAGTATCGCACTTTATAAAGTGTGTGTTTTCAAAAGCCTTTCTGAATATGCTTATGTGGCTAAATCATTCTCTTACTGTATTCACAGAGACCTGGGCTGCGTTTCCAAAAAGCATTGCAAGCCTAAGTTGATCGTAGCTCCATTGGTTTCAATGGGTCTACGATGTACTTAAGCTTACTATGCTTTTGGGAAACGTAGCCCAGAGCTTGTTATTTTTAACCCCAAAATGCTCACTGCCTGTAAAATTCAGAAGCAAAATTTTATTACTTCTTAAAAATAAAACTAATGACATAGCTCTGATCTTCATGAATACAGTCAGAGACAGTGGTAGCTTAAGCCACATTAACCATACAGCGTGTTAACAAGCACATTAACAAAATATAACGTGCTGTACTTACATGTTCTAAATACTAAGTTGGACAAACATTTGGTATTGATCCATCTTTGACAATTCTACTTGGTCTGTGACGTTCTCCACACTCCAGTTGTTGTTGCTGGAGTAACCAAACTAGCACAAGCTGTAAAGGACTCTAAGATCTCCATGTTGAGTAAAACTCTCTAAATGCTGTTGGCAGGTGTGAGGCTTCTATTCTGTGTGAATTCATGTGTGCCTGTTAAAGTTTCCTTTTTGAGTGAAACTACTTCTACACTTTGTTGTCATATGTGAGACTTTTCTCCAGAGTGAATTCTCATGTGCCAGTTAAGGCTTCCTTTATTAGTGAAACTTTTTCCACACTGTTGGCAGGTGTAAGGCTTCTCTCCAGTGTGAATTCTCATGTGGGTGTTAAGGATTGCATGCTGATGGAAACTCTTTCCACACTGAGGGCAAGTGTAAGGCTTCTCTCCAGTGTGAACAGTCATGTGCCAGTTAAAGCTTCCTTTATGAGTGAAACCTTTTCCACACTGTTTGCAGGCATAAGGCTTCTCTCCAGTGTGTTTTCTCATGTGGTGGATAAGGTTTCCTTGATGACTGAAACTTTTTCCACACTGTTGGCAAGTGAAGGGAGTCTCTCCAGTGTGAATGCTCATGTGGACTTTTAGGTTTACAAGATGAGCAAAACTCTCACCACACTGCTGGCAGGTGTAAGGCTTTTCTCCAGTGTGAATTCTCATGTGCCTGTTAAGGCTTCCTTTAAAACTAAAACTTTTTCCACAGTGTTGGCAGGTGAAGGGACTCTCTCCAGTGTGTATTCTCATGTGGACTTCAAGGCTTACAAGATGAGCAAAACTCTCACCACACTGCTGGCAGGTGTAAGGCTTTTCTCCAGTGTGAATTCTCATGTGCCTCTTAAGGCTTCCTTTAAAACTAAACCTTTTTCCACAGTGTTGACAACTGAAAGGGGTCTTCCCAATGTGGACTTTAAGGTTTCCTTGTTGATTGAAACTCTTACCAAACCGAAAGCAAGTAAAATCACTTCTAGTTATTCCAGTCTTTTGAGCTTTTTTTCGTGTGGAAATCTTTTCAGTCTGTGAACACCTAAAATGTTTTTTTCCAGCTGTGAAATCATGCAGAGTCTCGTATTGATCTTTCTCTTCAATGTCATTGAGTACTTCTTTCTCTTTTTTCAATGCCATTAGGTCTAAGGTGAAAAAACAAACAAAAGTTATCCCCAGTTTAATGGCACAATACAACAGACATCAAAACATATAGGTATGTAATGCATCAAAATCAACAACATGTATGCTTGATCCTGTACCAGAGGTGTCCAAACCTGCTCTGAAAGGCCGCTGTCCTACTTGTCCCAATACACCTGCCAGAAATTCTCAACTCAGGCCCTTGAAACCCCCTTTCCTTCAGAGTTTAGCTCCAACTCTAATCAAACACACCTGAACATGCTAATCAAGGTCTTCTGTGTTATTCAAAAGCTAAAGGCAGAAAGCTCTATTTGAAAGCTCAAGTTTGCAGAAAATTGGACCTTGAGGGCTAGAGTTGAGAAACGCTGCTCTTCACAATATTACTAACTTTCTTTAGGTCATGTCCCAAGAACCTTTAAGCTGGCAGTTAAACCCTTTATTAAAAAAATAACAGTTTGACCCAGGAGATATACAGTGGGGAAAAATATTATTTGATCCCCTGCTGATTTTGTACGTTTGCCTACTGACAAAGAAATGATCAGTCTATAATTTTAATGGTAGGTTTATTTGAACAGTGAGAGACAGAATAACAACAACAACAAAAAATCCAGAAAAACGCATTTCAAAAAAGTTATAAATTTATTTGCATTTTAATGAATCAAATAAGTATTTGATCCCATATCAATCAGCAAGATTTCTGGCTCCCTTACCTTCTATACAGGTAAGGAGCTGATATCTCTTAAAGGGAGTAATCTCAGCTAGTTACCTGTATAAAAGACATCTGTCCACAGAAGCAATCAATCAGATCAAACTCTCTACCATGGCCAAGACCAAAGAGCTGTTCAAGGATGCCAGGGACAAGATTGCAGACCTACACAAGGCTGGAATGGGCTACAAGACCATCGCCAAGCAGCTTGGTGAGAAGGTGACAACAGCTGGTGCGATTATTTGCAAATGGAAGAAACACAAAATAACTGTCAATCTCCCTCGGACTGGGGCTCCATGCAAGATCTCACCTTGTGGAGTTTCAATGATCATGTGAACGGTGAGAAATCAGCCCAGAACTACACGGGAGGATCTCGTCAATGATCTCAAGGCAGCTGGGACCATAGTCACCAAGAAAACAATTGGTAACACACTATGCCGTGAAGGACTGAAATCCTGCAGCGCCCACAAGGTCCCCCTGCTCAAGAAAGCACATGTACAGCCCGTCTGAAGTTTGCCAATGATTCAGAGGTGAACTGGGTGAAAGTGTTGTGGTCAGATGAGACCAAAATCCAGCTCGTTGGCATCAACTCAACTCGCCGTGTTTGGAGGAGGAGAAATGCTGCCTATGACCCCAAGAACACCATCCCCACCGTCAAACATGGAGGTGGAAACATTATGCTTTGGGGGTGTTTTTCTGCTAAGGGGACAGGACAACTGCACCGCATCAAAGGGACGATGGACGGGGCCATGTACCGTCAGGGTCAGGGCATTGAAAATGGGTCGTGGATGGGTATTACTGCATGACAATGACCCAAAACACACGGCCAAGGCAACAAAGGAGTGGTTCAAGAAGCAGCACATTAAGGTCCTGGAGTGGGCTAGCCAGTCTCCAGACCTTCATTCCATAGAAAACCTGTGGAGGGAGCTGAAGGTTCGAGTTGCCAAACATCAGCCTCTAAACCTTAATGACTCATCTTAATGAGAGGATCTGCAAAGAGGAGTTGGACAAAATCCCTCCTGAGATGTGTGCAAACCTGGTGGCCAAATAAAAGAAACGTCTGACCTCTGTGATTGCCATCAAGGTTTTTGTCACCAAGTACTATCATGTTTTGCAAAGGGGTCAAATACTTATTTGACTCATTAAAATGCAAATCAATTTATAACTTTTTTTTTAAATGCATTTTTCTGGATGTTGTTGTTATTCTGTCTCTCACTGTTAAAATAATCCTACCATTAATATTATAGACTGATCATTTCTTTGTCGGGAAAGCCGATTAGTCACCAGAAGAGAAGGACGGCAGCTCGCGTAAGTGTTGTAATACTTTTTCGCAGTTCTGTTGTTTAAATTATTTACTTGCTGCTAGGAAGGAATACTTTGTTTCCTACCTATTTCTATTGTGCATTTTCGTTGAGGTTTATATTTTTGATTGCACTTGCTGGCAATTAGAATAATTTGCACCTCAGCTAAGAACGAGCCTGTGTGATTGTGCGAAGTGTTTAGTTTCGTATACAGCAATTATCAGTCCTTTAAGGTTATTGGCTGTGCTGAGCAGAAGCCGGCCTCAGCTGTTTTCACTCTAGTCTCCTAGACCGTATTTATTTGATGTCAGAGCGCTGACGCGGAAGCGTCTGCGGAAGCGCTCAGCCATCGTGCTCAGCCTCCTCGTGTGAAGACCAACGAGTGTAAAGACAGACGACTTTTCCTGTGCGACTTCAACCGAGCAACGACACTGAGCACACAGTTAAGTATCATTTATATCTTCCCTCACACACTCTCCTTCCCTATCCTCTATCCCTCCACCTCTATCATGTGTTTCCAAACCATTCCGGTTCTCTCTCAACCACGCTCTAAAAACACACGCAGACGGCAACGTAATCCTGCTAACCTGCGCCCAATCGCTACATCTTCTACTACACCTCTTTCTTTCTCTGTGGGTCTTTGGAATTGCCAGTCAGCGGTTAACAAAGCTGACTTCATTTCTGCTTTTTCCTTACAATCCACTCTCAGCATCTTGGGCTTGACTGAGACCTGGATTCGTCCAGAAGACTCCGCTACCCCGGCTGCTCTCTCTCACAATTTCTCTTCCTCTCACACCCCAAGGCAAGTTGGCCGGGGTGGGGGCACTGGTCTGCTCATTTCAAACAATTGGAAATACTCAACCCATTCTCCCCTAGCCAATCACAACTCATTTGAATCTCATGCGATTACTGTAACGGCTCCTATAAAACTCCAGGTAGTAGTAATCTACCGTCCCCCTGGCCAAATTCTAGCCACCTTCCTAGAGGAGCTGGACGACCTGCTGTCCTCTTTCATGGAGGATGGCACTCCACTCTTAGTCTTTGGCGATTTCAACATTCACCTAGACAGGCCTTATGCTACAGACTTCCATTCACTCCTAGCTTCATTTGATCTCAAACGCCTTACCACTACTAGCACGCACAAATCAGGCAATCAACTTGATTTAATTTACACACGCAACTGTACTACAGATAACATTCTGGTCCAACCACTACATATCTCTGACCATTTCTTCATTACATTTACCTTACATTTTACTACCCAGGTGCCACCAGCTCCCTTATTGGTTACTTTCAGACGTAACCTACGCTCCCTTTCCCCCACCCTTCTTTCCTCTGTAGTATCCTCCTCTCTTCCCTCACCTACCCATTTCTCATCTCTGGATGTGAATGCAGCTACTGACACTTTATGCTCTACCTTAACCTCTTGTCTAGACGACATTTGTCCTCTCTCCTCCAGGCTAGCACGGGCTGCCCCTTCTAACCCCTGGTTATCCGATGTTCTTCGTGAGCATCGGACCAAACTCAGAGCGGCAGAGAGAAAATGGCGCAAATCAAACGATCCGTCGGACCTGACTAGGTATCAGTCTTTGCTTTCGTCTTTCCCTACTGAAGTCCACACTGCCAAATCCTCACACTTCCACAACAAGATCAACAGCGCTCCAGACATGCGTGATCTCTTCAGAACATTTAATTCTCTCCTCTGTCCCCCTCCACCACCGCCCACCACTTCTATAACAGCTGACGAGGGGGGGGGGGGGGCATATATCATATGTAGTATATATCATATGTAGTGTTAGGATAATGTTATTTATGTTAAATATTTCCCAAAGGTCTGCACTCAGTCACATACTACAGCTGCACGTTTCTGGATAAACTGAGAATTTTTAGGATAATTTTTTTTTTGTCTCAAACAGAGATCACATTTCTCCCACGAAACAAAATAATGTGTGACAAAATATTATTGCTGCAGTCTATTTAAAAGTGTTTAATTTGAACAAATTATTAAACATTTCAATTAATGTATATTTATAATATATTTAGTTAATATTAAAATGATGAAAAAGTGGTTTGAATGAATGATTTACTGTCTCACTCATAAATACTTCACTTGTTTCTTTACTGATGAATCAGTGTTTTTGAACGAATCTCTTGATTCAATCACAAATAAATTTTTTAAAGTCACTTGTCGCCACCTAGCGGCGAAACAATGCAATCGACACAAACGTTATTTGAAGCGCCAGTTAACTTTCAAAAGGTCTATTTTGATCGCTACCATAAACATCAGTGTTTATATCTGAACTATTAACTTTGATCCCAGTATTTCTGTGATAATATGAATGACTGTAATACAGAAATAATACTGTGTAGTTGAAAAGACTGTTTGTGAAGCTGTTATCCAAACATGGTAACGGTCTGCTCTGTCAGCAGCTGCGCGAGCAGATATGAATGTTCCGGTAAGACTTTAGTAAAGGTTTATTAGACACGGGCGAAGTTCTAGTGCAAATATATCAGTATTTATCCAAGTACGCGCACTTGGCTTTTAAAAGCCCTAATATTAGGACGCTGTTCAGTGAGTACAGCTATGAACACAAATAAACCGCAGCAGATCTGGCTGAATATGAATGTGTGCTTTTATTCTATTCACAGTTTGTATAGAATATCAATGCGATCACATCGACTCCAGAGGATTAAGTTAACTCAACTCAATATTTTAACTTTCCACATCCACCACAACCCGTTTACCTTAGTTGTAAGTACTGTGTGTACTGTCCTCTTTTAAAGAAATCAGACGGCGGGAGTAAAAAGGTACGAGACCGAGCGGGATTTTGTTTTGCTGTCTATTTGCAGTCTCTTTTTAATGATAAGTCTACGCATTTGTCAATCATCCCACTTGTTAGATGGGGAATGAACCCAGCGCTCTGATTGGTCGAAGTCCTCTTTCATTGCTGTTGCTTGATTTAAGTAGGCTACTGTGCGTGCGCAAAGGCGTCACCAGGTTTTTGCGTAGTTTAAAGTGACAAATCGTACCTGCGTACTTTGAGGTCAAAATGCGTGCCCGCTACGCAAAATGCGTACAGGTTGGCAGGTCTGATGTCTGTAGAGATGTACATCTGAATATGGATCAAATGAGTGCGTTTAGCTTTGAGAATGAAACTGACCTGTTTGTTCCTCAGTATCTTTCAGACTGAATACTTCTTCAATCCTGAAGTCTTCACTCTCCTCTTTAATAACCGCCATCTTTGTTTGATCCTCAGTTTCTTCATGTTTGACTCTGAACGCTTCTTCAGTTTTAACATCTTCACTCTCCTCTTTAATAAACGCCATCTTTATAACAGTACGTGGATCTCAGTCGCTTCAGCAGGAGTTTATAGACACTCAGTTCTGTTTAAGATGAGAGAAATAAACCCAAACTAAATCTCTGGGTGCGTCTCAATCAGCTCTAGTTCAGTAGTCAGCACACTAGTGAGGGAGTGAGAGTTCATGGACTTAAATCACCTGATTACACACTCAAAACATTCATAAAATAACACTCCTTATAATGAAAGTTCACATTTAGGTAGTTATGATTTATATTTGTTATCTAATGATTTGCTGATCACATTTAATAGACTGCACTTAAATTAAAATATTTTCTCTTGGTTTAAGATATCATTAAACACGTTTGTGTCGAATTAAACGGTTTTGTCCAGCATGTGACGTCAGCGAGTCATTTTGTGAATCATTTGAGGGCCATTCCACCGAATGGGTGCCATTTGTGTCCCCAGGACATTATAGTTACAAACATGCATAAAAATTAACTATAAAATACGTTTTATTATTAAGCAAAGTGACCTGCACATTAATCTAACTGCAAATTTAAAATATATAATTAAACAAATTATTAAAAACTACCTAAAACACTGAAAATATAGCATTTGTGCATGTCCCCACTGTCTAACGCTACATTTGAACATTAAATATAATGTTTAAAATCCTTCAGAAATCATTTTTATTTAGCATTTTTGTGTACCTCCATATCCCATCTGTGCTTTAAGTACATTTATTTCAAAATAAATCTATACTATTTTGGATAAAATACACATTTTAGTCGTGTCCCCAGGTTTTCACTCAGTCCTGTTACCCTAACATATTTCCCCTCTAAAAAACTGAGACAATTCCACAAGACACATTTTCAACATAATATTGCAACATCTGGGTCTTCTGAAGGCAATGAAATGATCGGAAGCAAGTGGTCTTATTTTATTTTCTGTATATTTAATGATATTGTAACGGTGGCTGGGTGCGTCATTATAAATATACTGTCCTGTTACCTAAATTATTTCTTAGATGTTACTTGTTTATTTTAAAAATACAAATCTGTGGTGAATCACTATAATTTGCTGAGTATTCTCATAATATTAGCATGTACTCCATGTGGCTAGATTATATGTATTTGCTGATTTTATCCTAAAATCTCAATCCTGTTACTTTCAGTCCTGTTACTCATATATCCTATACTTATATATAGAAACTGAGTAATAGTAACAGGAATGAGTAGTGTCATTAATATTAGGCTACATCCATACTAACAGATACATTTGAAAATGCATCTTTTTCTCAAAGTTTTGGCCTTCTATCCACACTGAGACAATGCTTTTGCTCAGAATAAACCTATGGTTGTTCCTGCATTATTGTTTTATATTGCATTCCTGCAAGTATGACAGAAAATGTACTTGAAATTTCTGTCCTGTGGCAATTATGTATTAGACTCATTTATGGAATGGCATTTGTGGGCTGCGCTATAAGAAAACAATATTCAAAGAAAATCTAAAAATATATTATTTAAGTTTATTATTTTTAATTTAATATTTATATTTTTTTCATTATTTATATCTCATCTTATAACCCGTCCTCTACCCCTAAACATAACCCTAACAAAAACCTCTGCAGACCACTAGATTTAAATAGAAACATGATTTGGCCTTTTTTAGCAGTGAGGTCAGCTCACTAGTCAATGTTCAACACTTTCACTATATCGGTGCGGGCATTAACACCTCACATGTGTAGTCAAACCTGTATACTAATATAATGGATACTCACTCCTGTTACCCATTTCATTCCTGTTACTGAATAGTTTCTTCTTTAAAAAATAAAGTTAAACCATTATTTTTTTAATTAAGCTTGGTCCATAATTTATCCCATTGTTTAATAGATTGCATCACAGAAAATTGATACGCTTGAGATTTGAGTCGCCATTAAAATGAGTTTGTGTACTTCAGAAAAATACACCTTGTGCAGATAAATAGTGATTTTTATGATAAAAAAATAATATTTCTTGATCATGAAACCAACAATTTCTTTAAAATAAACACGCGCTTGAGGGGGAAATGAAGGAATTTGTTGATATAATTTTAAACATGCTTTTTAAAAGACAGAGTTTTGGTAACAGGACTGAGAAAAATACCATCTTCCACTTAAAAATTGTGTAAAAAAATAAATAAAGTTACCTGAGATGGACCAATATAGATTTTGAATAGTTAAATATGTGTATTACTAGATTCAGTCTTTAAAAAAGGTGGAACGTTTGTGTCGAATTAAACGGTTTTGTGAGCGAGTCATTTTGTGAATCATTTGATTCAATTGAATCGGAGTCTAATAAGCTCGGTTTCTCCAGCGACTCAAT